>JBBMOL010000496.1:0-228346 GCA_037954665.1 Laguncularia racemosa | reverse complement strand
TTTAGACTTTACATTTATTTGTTTGATGATCCATAAAGCATTGAGGTATAGCCACAACAGCCTTATTAAGAACGGATCTCATAAAGTGATTATGAAGTAAAAGAAATATAATGTCTATTATAAGGAATGAATCTTATTGAATTAAAAATTTAGCCCACAAGCAATTTTTATGTCACTAGATTCATTATTGCATAATTTGCATCGGTAAATTATGATTTATGTTATAGTCTCAAATTAAGAATTAAGCATGTTTGTGTTTGCAGCTATGCAACCTTTGACTGATACTAAAGTAGAAATCCCTATTTTAACAAGTGAAAACTTTAAGACCTGGAGAGATAATGTACTTCTTCATTTGGGCTGTTTGGACATTGACTATGCCACTATTAAGGATGAGCCACTTCTGAGTGAAGAAAGCACTCAAGCTGAGTTTGATCTTCATGAGAAATGGGAACGGTCTAACCGACTTAGTATCATGTTCATTAAGAGCAAACTCACTGCGGATGTCCGTGGCTCAGTGGATCAATATAAAAATGTCAAAGAGTTGCTAGATGCCCTTGAAAGGCAATTTAAGACTTCTAAGAAGTCTCTAGCTAGCACCCTGATTATGAAGTTCACATGCTAAGTTGACTTCTGTGAAAGGCGTTAGAGAACACATCAACAAAATGCGTGATTTAGCAAATCGCTTGAAGGCTCTAGAGATTGAGATGTCGGATGCTTTCCTAGTGCATTTTATTCTGACGACCCTTCCATCACAGTATGGGCCTTTTAAGATCTTGGACTGCTGCTTCTCTTTATATAGGCATATATATATATATTGTTGGACATAGCACGGCAATCTTGGACTTCAACATGGCCATGCAACTTTGCGTGTTGCACATTGTTTCACCCCATTTTACTGCTATTTCTCATCTCCTCTAGCATGCCCTCGGGCGTGTTCATGTGCATGTTGGCTTCCACGGTTGAGTTACAAGCTTCCCTTTGCACGTCTAATCTTGGTTGTTTTACACGGTTGCTTGAGTGGTTTAGACACGTCCATGTTCATTCATGTATTGAATTTCTCATCTTGTTAAAATTATATTTTCTTGTTCAATTTTCATATAACTATTTTATTAAAACATAAATGATATTTTAAGACTCTTAAATCAAAATATAAACTACTTAAGTGCAATATCAATATAAAATATAAGAGAATTAAATAAAAGGTTATTATAATTTATTATGAATAATTAATACTTTATAACCCTTATCAAAAACCTAAATTTTGAAAACACGAGATTAATAATTTATTTGATTTTTCTTTTTTTCTTTTAAAAATTGAACACGACAAAACCTTAGACACTAATTCATAAAAGAAAAGATACTTTTTATTTACAATCTATAATTATTTTCCCCTCCTTTTTTCTATTTTTTAGTTTTATTTTTATTATTTTTTATTTTTTTATAATAGCAATTTACTATCAGGTAGTGATATATACCATAACAACTCAATAGGTATTTAAGGTCTTTCCTTCTCATCTAACTATATAAACATTTCTTTTTTTTTTATTTTTTTATTTTTTTTATTTTAAATAGGCTAAACCCTAAGAAGGACTCATATTTATTCATTTTATTTATATACTCCTTACTTATTTATTAGTTTAAAATCACAAACAAAAAAAAAAAAAAACACGTGAAGCCTAATCTAAACCCTACGACCATGTATTCTTTTTTTTTTCCTTTATCTATTTTTGTTTCTTTTACTTTTTTTGACAGAACAAAAAACAAATAGCCAAATAATAATAATAATAATAATAATAATAAAAGAAGAGACAGAATTCTTACTTGGGTATACGCAGTTAAGTCCGATCGAGTTCGAGTCAGAGCAGCGAGTCCTGGTCAAATCTCCACGCATACGGCATGTACAAAAGTGAGAGAAATAGCAGTGGCGGGCGGCTCTTGTCAATGGTGCTCTAGCAATCGTTGATGACAATAGGTAGGTCAAACCTAAGGTTTTCAATGGTGGTGAGTTAATGATGGTGGTAGTTTTTCCAGGGGAAGTGCCTATAGTGGTGTTTTAAGTGGCTAACAGTAGGTTTTGGGTGTCTTTGATCTATTCAATTAGTGAATGATTGAATGCAAAGATGGCATTTTTTTTAACCTTCAAAACCTAAGGAATCTAATGGAGATACGGTCCGTGGGTGAAATATCATAAAGAGAAGGTGGAGGGTATGGTGGACAGCACTATAGAGAGAGAAAGTGAGCGACTAAAATAAACTAGCCTATTTGGAGTGATTCTCCTAGGTCTCTTGCATTTGTATTGTCGAACTCTATTAATAGGTGTCATCAATTGCGCATGTTAAGTTCCAGATCAATGCAAATCATATTTTGTGCTTTCAAGACTAATTTTAAATTTATCTTAATTTGATCTATACTAAACTCCCTTATCATAAGATAATCGATAATAAAATTAATGAAAAAAATTATTTTTGGAAAATATTTTGTAAATAGGAGGTGTCACCAATTGATGCTTGAAAAAAAAAATGAAAAATTAGATTTAAAATATACACTACACAATTCCACTTCACAATTGAAACACTACTCTTCACTTTCATGGTTTGCTATTCATGCACTACACATTCATAGCCACAAGCAAGGATTTCAAGAGTATCTAATTCTCCAAGTGATCATCCGCTAATTAACAAGACAACAAAATTCAACAATTACAACAACAAGATGCAAGTTCATGCCAACAACTTGTTCGGTTCAAAATGTTTCAACAACCAACCCTAACTTTCGAATTTAATTTGCAACCATTCCATTCTCACAACCTCAAGCTCTGATAACAAAAGATGATGTGCCTAAAACTAAGATTAAGCACATGCAAAAGCAATTTGAAAGACAATTAGACAATGTCAATCAAACCAGTTTCCAATCACATGAACAATGGCGTCAAAACTCAATGTCTATAACCAATTCCTCAACACCACGTGATCAATATTGAAATGATCCAAGTATGTTCAGCTCTAATACCAAAAGATGATGTGCCTAAAACCAAGATTAAGCACATGCAATTGGAACAAATTATAAACCTCAAGGCACTTGTTCAATCTCGGTTCAAAACTACTAGAATTTGCATGAACCCTAATGAAGAGCAATGAAATCCGAATGCTCTAATTGTCAAATTAACAATTCTACAATGATAAAATCCTTCAATCAACACTAAACACAAATAATGTCACGTGAATTTACATAACAATCAACAAGAACCAATTCAAAGATCCACTTTCCCAACAAAGTGATCCACAGTTCAAATAAGGCTAATTTGAAGGTTAAAAACTCAAGGCTAAAACCAATCAATTAAAGTAACAAGAATTTGATTACAAATGCAATCAAAATTCGATTAATACACATCCAAATCAACTCTAGATACTACTCACTAGAGAAAAAAGGAAATTGCAACAAGGTAAATTTGATATTACTCACAAATTAGCCTTGGAGCCACTCGCTACAACCTTAAATTGGGATTTGAAATTGATAAGAGCAATTTAAATTAGGAAAACCCTAACCCTCACACATAAAGTGTTTGTTCTTTTCTGAAAAATTTGGCTCTCCCTCAAAACCCTACTTAAGCAAGTATTTATACTTGCTCCTTTTAGGGTTAAAAAGTTCACAAAATTACAACTATACCACTTTTAGGGTGGTCTATCCTAAAAGATAATTACAAGTAAATGGAAGTGTCCCAAAAGAAAGATTACAACATAAATAGTCCAAGGAACAATTACAAATACAAAAATAATAAGAATCCTCAAAGAGCTAATGCATCAAGGCGATGTCGATCATAGCGAGTCATTGGATGAGAATCTGATGATGTCCCTTTGCAATCAACAAATGAAAGTCATTTGGCATCGGTGGAGAAATATTATTGTACCTATAAGATTATTACTCAAATATTTATTAGATAAAAGAAATAAGGATAAAATATGAGTGATTTGGATTATCATCCAAATCGAATTCTGTAACCATCTAGGTTTCTGGAAACATTCCCATCAATATTCGATAATAAAATTAATGAAAAACTTTATTTTTGGAAAATGTTTTGTAAATAGGAGGTGCCACCAATTGATGCTTGAAAAAAAAAATGAAAAATTAGATTTAATTGATGGATTAAGTCTAAATTCTAGTTATCAAGCAGAAAATTTGAAGTTTCAAGACAAATTTATTAAAACTTAAATGGTTACCTATTATTATTTATTAAGAATATGAATTAAAAAGTTTCATATGAATTCCTTTCATGATTACATATGAAATGCATCACATTTTCAAGTAAATAGAACATGGAATGAACCAATGCATCGTAATTTTTTTTTTTAACTTTTATTAAAATTTTTATCATTATCTTTTTTCTTATAAAAAAAAGGAAATTTAGAAAAAAAAATCAAGCTTTTACATTTTTTATGGTTGCCCCATAAGTACCTACATACCTACTAATTGAGATCAAACTAAAGTAGTTTTGATTATGTTATAAAACTTTAGTATATTGGTTTGTTTTATTCATAAAAATAAGTTAGGTTTATTTTTATTATCATTGTAGTTTTTATTAAGAAAATCCTAAAGGACCCTAAATCTATTATTAAATTTTTGAAAAAAAGTAAATAAATTCTAACTTTAATAGACACCAATTAATGAATTTTATTTTTTAAAAACCATTTTTTTAAAGTGACAAAATGATTTTTCTAGTATTTTTATTATTTATTTATTATTATTATTTATTTATAAGTGATAAATCTAACCAAGAACCTAATCAACCCTAGAAGATTGTTGCATCACACCACTTAAAGTTTACACAATGGTTTCTATCTTAATTTTGGAATATATAATTTCTTACTTTATTGTTTTATTTATTTTCTTTTTTAATCTTTTGAAGGCATGTAATTTCTTGAAAAAGTGAAACTTTTATAAAATGTGATTTATGTCATGCAAATTCATGATAGACATATGTAAAACAGGCAATTCTTGATCAACAAGGCATAGTATGCCAATTCATGTCACACTTGGAAAGATAATTCACCTTCAATGAGTTCAAATCAATTACCATGTTAAACAAATTAACATACTAATCTAGCAAGCACCAATTTATTTAAAAAAAAAAAGAAAATAAAGAAAAAAGGGATACCAAGGATTAAACATGCTAATTCAAAAATGAATTTTGATAGGAAGCAAACAATAGAATCAATAAAAATAACAAAAGTTTAGTAATAAATTTTTTGTTTGATTAATTTTTTGTTATTTGTTATTTTTATTCTTTTAAAATAATTTTCAATTGGGTTTTTAAATACATAAGCATGTCAAAAATAAAAAGAAAAATGAAATTGGAGAAGAAAGAGATAAGTCAATATTGTGCATGCAAAACAAGACAATGGGTCAATGAACCTGATCATCTTGAATCAGTCTTGGATTTAAGTCTTGCATAAGATGTGTACATGACCAAGGTAAAGGAGGAAGGTAGCAACTCTAGGGGCTACACCGAATGGCTTTCTAGTCCTAAAAGCTACTACTTTTACTAATCTATGAAACACCAGGAATTTAAGGGCACATATTCAACATTACTTGTGGATATAGATGTTCCTAGAGAGAGAATGTTGAAGAATGAGAGTGATTTGATATGATTTAGATATATATTTTGAGTTTGTGGTGTTGAGTTCAATTAATAGACATCATTAAACTGCTTAGATAAGCTCAAATCAAATGTGAATTAAATCCTTGGTTGAGATTTGTGAAACCCTAATTTTATTCATTTAAGATTTAATCTATTTTAAATAAAATTGATACAAATCTTTACTTTGAATTTATTTTTTAGTTATTAACCAATAGATTTATATCAAAATTTGATAAAAAAATAATTTGATGTAACCTAGATTTGATCACATTTTTCTTTATTTCTCCTTTTTCCTTATTCGTCAACTACTATATAGAGCTTGAGGATGACCACATGTTGTACATGTGATCTCTTCATCCAATTAGTGTATGCTACAAGGCATGTAAAGTCCTAAAATTTTTGAAAAAACTATATGAAAATTTAAGAAAGTAATTAGAATAATAAATACTTCCCGGTCAGGGTAACGAGAGGAACAATTTCGCAATATTAAAAACTTTGAGAAATATACAACAAAAAATCAAATAATACGACGCATAAATATTATTTTAATAATTTGCGATAATAATAGGTTTTAAAAATAAAGAAAAATTTGGAAAGAATAATCTTATGTAAAGAAAATAAGATAATGAATGTAACAAATTGAATTTTATGAAATATATTACTGAATAAATTTAAGAAGTGAAGTAATTAAAAAATATTCGAATATAGATATATAAATAGATAAATAAAAATAATTGTGAGTCTTAACTTTAGTTTTACTATATTAAATTAAAAGAACAAAATTTTCCGAAACACAAATTTCAAATAATATTAGGTTAAATAATAAAATTAATTTAAATCATAGATCTAGGAATTTTAAATGAAAATTTAAAGTAAATATTTGTATTTGAAATAAACAAATTAACCTAAACATAAGCTTTTGAAATAAAATGTTAAAAATATAAAATTTAAAGATATTCTTGTGCGCAAGCAGAATATTAGAATATCAATATTATAATATAAAATATAATATAAATATATATATATATATATACATAGCTGTAATAATAATTAAAAAAAAAACAAAAAGTAGATTTTTTCAAATCTACTGCAACATCTATCCTCTCTTCCAGACACGACAGTAGTAGGTTCGATCTGCCGCACCCGTCACGTCGCCAGCGCTAGGATAAGTCAATTGGCCATCCCGTCCCCCACTTCTTCCTTCTTCCTTTTCCTTTCTTTTTCTTCTTCTCCCTCTGGCCACACTTTCTTCCCATCTACTGATACAAACCTCCTCCTTTCAACCTTCTTTGTCTCATTTTGTTTTTCTTCTCACCAGTCGGAATTCTACTCGCTCCACATGATCACACCATCCACAACCCTCTCATTCTCAATCTCTCTTCTCCCTAGGAAGTCCTCCGGCGTTATTGTTCTTTCTAGTCTCTATATGGATGTGGGCTTAGATGTGCTCGCTGACGACCTTCTCAAATTATTGTCCAGTGAAGGTCATGAGTTATCATCCACCACTATTGCTTCCTCCGAGTATAGAATACGTACCACAGAATTAAAAGCACCGCATGGAGACTTATTGACTCATATGGAATGGCTAAGGTCTATCTCAACTTCATGATGATGTTCCTACAGCCAAGCTCGGAGGCGCCGTGGATCAACTCTGTTCTGGATAATGTATTTAACAAAGAGGAACAGAACCGTACGAGCCCTATTTCAAATAGAAGGCATTCAATCGATGGAGGACCCGTCCATGCATCACATCGAGATGCCACTTATTCAAATGATTCTAGTAACAAAAACCGGTGTAATAACAGTTTAGGAATTCTTAAGTCTCCTTGCTAACTGGCATGACAGATGTAGAATACCACCCGAGCTCCATTCTCAGCCGATGGGAGGAGGCACTTAAGTAAGTAGCTTGTGCGATACTATGGAGGAGAAATCTAAAGAGCATTATCCAAACCCATTGTAGTAGCGTTTGTAAAGAGAGATGGAGAGAGCAGATGTTGTTATCACAGAATCAAGAGGAAACCACGGGTTGTTCTTGAGCGACGCTATACCCTATGCAGTGGCTCCCCATGTGAGCATCCTTTCACAACACTAACCAGAATAATATTTGGTACATGGCAAACCTCCTAGAAGATGAAAGAGTGCTAATTTCATTTGGTCCCTTAGCAATCTTTTCTTGGAACGTATGGAGAGCAAAATTGGACACTCGACAACAAGAAATGAAGGATGCTACTCTTCAATACCGTCTTAATGTCTAGTGTTGGTTGAAATAGTATGAACCTTGAAGCCGTTTTTGAACCTTATCATGATTTACCATTTGATAGGTTCATATGTAATGAAGCTTAGAGACAAAGTGGAGGAATAATCATTCCATTCAACTCGAACGTGCTGGACGTAGAAGTGATGAACCAATTTGAACAAGAAATTCACATAACTATTAAGTGAAATGTAACAGGTGATGTACCTCTAAGCTTGTGCTCAACACTTCTAGTAGGCTTATCTGGTAGCCACCGAGGTAGTTGGGTTAGTGACATAAGAGGTTTCGATGGTAGCAAAACTATCATTGCCAAAGTCTCTAGTGAAATATTAAAGTAAAAGAATGGGAAGGGAGAAGTGGAAGAAGAGAAGTTAAAGCGGAGAAGTGGGAGCCAGTTGTGTTGTAGGAATGAAAGGTAGGAGGGGAGGGAAAGATTGGAAATACACATACATAGATGTGAGGGAGGAAGAAGACAACAACGATAACCCAACAGTTGCAACAATGACGACAGCGGCAACAACGAACAGTAGCAATGGAGATTGTGATGACTATTGCAGCAGTGTAAGAAGGGGGAAAGGGGAAGGAGGAGCCAAGTTTGTGGTGTGTGAGGGTATATGTGTATGTGTATGGATGATGTATGACGTGTGCGGGTACGTGTGTGTGGGTATGGAAGGTGTGTGTAGTGTGAACGGAGTATGTGCGTATGTGTTTGTTGGCTGGGTGAGACGTGTGTGGGGTATATGTGTATGTATGCACTAGTGGTGTGTGTAGACTTGGGAGAAAAAAGGATTGCAAAGTGTAGTTGTGTATGTGTGTAAGTAGGTGTATAGTATGATTGTATGTATGTATGTGTAGGTGTGTGCAGAGTGTATATGTATATGGATGGGAGTGTATTGGTGTGTGTACGTAGTGTGTGGGAATGTGCTGGTGTAGTTACGTGGTGTGGGTGTAAGGTGTGCAAGTGGGGTTCGGTGTGTAGGAGATAAGAAGTAGAAAAAGGGAAAAGAATCAGGTTTGGAAATGAAGGAGAAGAAAAGAAAAATGGAAGATGTCTAGAAAGGAAGAAAAACATAAAGGATTAGAAGGTAAGATTTGGAATATACACATGCATAAGTGAGGGCTAGAGAAGAGTGAAGAGGAATGAGAAGAAAAGGTGGGAAATTGGAGAAGTCCGAGGGGTTGAAGGGAGCTTGGCAAGGAAACAAAGGGAAAGTTATGGTAAGGGAAGAAGAAAATAAGGAAAAGGGAAAAGGAAAGTTGAAAGAAGGAGAAAGTGATAATTGAAGATGGAAAAAGGGTGAGGAAAGGAGAAGAAGAGTTCAGAAAATAAAGGCACAGAGGTATTGATCTTGTGTATGTACATAGGTGAAGCTTACGTGTACGTATGAATATGGCGTTATTACGATGGAGGTAGGTATGTATGTGTATAAAAAGTGGTTGATGTATGTATGGTGAGGGAAGCGTGAGTGAGAATGAAAACCAATAGAAAGGACGAGAAACCCTATAGGTGAAGACTTCATGCCTTGTCATCAAACGCAAGATAGGTAGAGTATACATATCAGGTGCTAGGAAACTACCAAAGTCAAGTAGAGATGCTGCTTTCTATGATTAGGTTGAGGAAGAATTGCAGAAGGACACTGATTTCAAGAGGAAGGTAAAGGGCTTACCAGCTGGAATCGCTTGACTCTAGCTAGGACTATGACGATCCTAAATAGGTGAGTGGGAAACTTAATGATATGCTACAATGTTGTGTTGTGTGTTGATATGCTATGTATGTGAATTCATTTGCTTTGTTGTAGTTGCAATTGAATGTGATTTGTGTTAAGTTAAGTCATATAGTGGGATTAATTGCGTTTAGGAAAGAAGTTATAAGAAATTGGTAGTTAAATAGGTTGAGGATGAATATTGTTTAAAGAATGTAGATGATAGAATAGACTGAGGGTTTAGATAACATTACCTTAATGATCGCACTTCGCACCATATTGCTAGTGCTATTACCATAGGCTTGACCCATGATTCAAAATTGTTTTCTTTAAACTAAACCAAAATATAGAAACCTAGCTTTTCCTTCTATAGCCACCGAGTAGGTGTGCATAGCTGGAATAGGATGTATAAATATCATTATGTATTCATATCGGAGTTTACTTTCGAACATGTATATATGCTTAGGCAAATTATTTTCCTATTATATCTATAGAATACACTCATGCAAATAACTACACAAATCATGAGTGTAACTTTGATTTTACAACTTAACAATCCTATTTTCTTACCCTATAAGCAAGTGAGGGAAGGTGTCTAGTAAATGGTCCTCTAGTTAAAGCTATGTTACGGACCTATATATATGTGTAGATGTATATATATATTATACATAAATGTATTGAGAACTTAGAAGGAATATACGAAACGACCTTGTTGGCTCTCGAAAGTGTGAAAACAGAGCACTTGAGAAGTGCAATAACATAGAGGTATCAAGGAATAATAATCGTAAATCAATCCCGAGTGGTTGATTTGACGTTTAAGACAATTGGCATAGAGGTGTCAAGTTAGCTAAAACTAGATGTATAGCTGGATTGCTCCCATCCGCCATCTGCTTGGTTTGGGTTCTGTGTTTCTTCTGTGATGTAAAATGCATGATCTTACTTGTTGTGGTACGTGTGAAAATGAGTTGTAGTAGATTGTCATGGGACTTTACTGGGTCCCTATGAATTGTTCTTGTAGTTACTTCATTACCTTGAGTGGGAATTGGTTGCGATTATATATATTGTTTGGTCACCTCGAATCAATTAATTAAAGAAGTGGACTCAATTAAAACTTGACATGCATTTCCACAAGACATTGCATGAGATTGAAGGTTATTACGGCTACAGGATGCACCAGAAGATCGTTATTCTACCAAGTGCGAACTAAATGATTAGGGAATTGTCGTACCTTGACAATTCCGAGTCCAGCTTGTCTCTTAAGGGTGTAATGCTCGATGTATTGAGGCACCTGAGCTTAAAACATTAAAGTTAAGACATGGCATAAATAAGTGATAAGAATAATGAAGATGTGAGTAAGACCTGGCATTGATGGTGGCTTCGGAATCCCTAACCCAAGGTCAAGGAGGGCTTAAACCCTAGATTTCACATCGGTTACCGGAAGACTACGTGAGATGCTACATTCATATGGTTGTTCATATATAGTAAATGTTTTGATAACTTGATTTGAATTTTCTTGTGTGTACGTAGCATTAAAAGTATTACCATCTCATTCACTAAGTCATATTGTGCTTACTCTCTACAGACCCTTTTTGCAGGTAGCGATTTCGAAAGCTTAGGATGGGATAAGATGTGAAGTGTCAAGAGTTTTGAAAGGCTAAAATAACAAAGTAAGAATTATAAAGGATAGATTGCTTAGATGAAATGTTAGGACCCTTATGTAAATACGATTTGAAGATGTGAAACCTAGGAGTTATCCTATTTTACTGATTGGTAGGGGATACCAATTCTCTACGTTCATGGTTAACTGTAGGATATAGGATCCATAGTTATATTTTATTATCTAATTATATGTACTATTGATGTGCCTAAATGGGATTTAAGCACAATCAAATGGAGTAAAAATCCAACCCTAAATGCAATCCCTAATTCCGGTTCAACAATTAGAGAATTGCGTGAATTCCAAAAGATATAAATGGATCCAGAATCAATAAACAATGGACTAATTCAATTACAAAGAATCAAAGCCTCAATATATACTAATCAAGCTTGAATCATCACGTGAATTTCAAGGTTGAGCAGCAAATAAAAACCATGATTCTCCTCTTTAGAACTAGGCATTCCACGTGAATGATAGGTAGTTGTTGATGAATAACACTATGATAAGTAATTCAACAAACTCAATACATCTCAAAATGATTATGAAGCAAATCCGACCAAGAACTATCTCAATCCAACCCTAGATATTACACACTAGAGAAGAAAAGAAATCATAACAAAATGAAATTGATATTACTCACAATTTCAAGTGTTGCACTCACCACAATTTCAACTCTTGGGATTGAAATTGATAAGAGTTTAATGACAATTAGGAGAACCCTAATCCTTATGCAAAAGTGTATACTCAAATATGAAAAATGGCCTCCTCAAACCTTACTTTAAGCAAGTATTTATACTTGCTCTCTTTAGGGTTAGAAAATGCACAAAATTACAACTATGCTACTTTTAAGGTGGCCGGTCCTAAATCACAATTACAATCAAAATGAAAGTGTCCCAAAAGAAAATTACAACATAAAATGGTCCAAATAACAATTACAAAATAAAAGAAAATAGTCTTCATCATGCGAGCTCTTTTATAGGATTCGTGGGCCCAACTCATCGCCGGTTCAAGTCGGTCCATGGATAACCTACAAGCTGAGTCTGAGTGAGTTTGTCAATTGCCCTATAAAATATGATAAGTGTGCTTGTTGGAATATATAATACATGAGTAAGATAAAAGAGGTTAGTAAACGAATAATTTCAGGGTCGATTTGATCAAAATGGGCCCTCATCACCAAGATTCGAAATTCTTTAGTTCTTACCCTAATGATAGGTCTTGTCGATTTTGATTCCTATCATCTCCTCGAGCCTCAAAAAGATTTGTCCTCAAATCTGGCAGATCAAATACAATAGAGACTTTGTTTTCTTCTAGCAATCCATCTGAAGAAGAATCTCTATAGAATACCAATATCTGAAATACTATAGGTGGTGATTGTTTTCTCTCCTCCATTTCTAGGATGTATCTCATTTGCAACATAAATAATGCTCTATTATCCACTAAAGTCACCCCTATATCAACCTGTTCCACTGAAATCGTCTCCTTTTCTAACTCATCTATATGTCGCTGATCCTCATGGTCTTCTAATGGTTAGCCCAACTGCTCATTGCCCTCTAAAACCTCTAAAGGTAAACACAACTGTCTTTGAACAGTCTGACTCTCTGATGATAGACTCATCTGACTCTGACCCTTGGAATCCTCCAATGGTTTACTCAACTGCTCATGAGCCTCTAGTATCTCTAAAGGTGAACATAACTGACCTTGAATAGTTTGGTCCTTTAGTAGTCTGCTCATCTAACTATGATCATCAGGATCCTCTAAAGGTTGGCACATCTGTGTTTGACAAATTTTGTGCTCTAAAGGTTAGTTCAACTTCTCATGGCCCACTGACAGTCTACTGATTTGTTGCTGAACCCTTTGAACCTCTAAAGGCGACATCGGATTCAGAATAATTCGTTTTCCTTCCTTCTGAATACATAAGTATTCCTAAAGCCATCATGTAAAATCCTCCTGTTATATAACCAAGGCCTACCAAGCAATATATGGGATGTACACATAGGCAAAATATCACACTCAATCTCATCAAAGTATTTATCCCCTACACTGAATGACACCCTAGCTCTTTGGGTCGCATGCAAACTCCCCTGATCACTAAGCCAATGCAATGTATACGGTTCAGGATGTGGAGTAGTAGCAAGTTTTAGTTTCGATACTAACGATGCTGCTACCACATTGGTACAACTACCACCATCAACTATAAGGACACATAAATTTCCTTGTACCCTACAAGAAGTATGGAACAAGTTTTTCCTTTGTTCTTCATCATTAGTAGAAAATGTAGTCAATGTTGGTGCAATACATTAGTATAATGAAACATCTCACTAGACATGATTGTGTTTAAACCCAACAACACAATAATTATCCTCACACTTCCACATCCAAGTACATAACCAAGCTACAAGTGAAGTACACTCAACTACTTTCAAGTAGATAGAATTAAATTTAACTACAAGTGTTTAAGTAACTAGTTCAATTACTTTCTGGTACGAACCACGCCAACCCGTGACGAAACCCAATACCAATACGTTCGGAAATTCGTTACCTAAGATGCCCAAACACCTAAAGTGGAAACCGCGACCCGTTGTCTATAAGCGAGACAAGAACCTTGGTATAATGTGAAGACGCCACAATCGGGATGAAAGACCGATTGATAAGTCGAGTTGAACGCCACGGAAATAAAATCCGATAAGTTCTAGTTAGTTCTTGAAGAACCAAGAGAGGAGCCTCTCAAAAGATGTTTAATGTTCTAAGATGTATGTTCTATATCTGTATTCTAACCCTAGGAGCTTATATTAGGGTTTACAATGCATAACATTAAAGCCCAAAACGACATAACTTAGATAAGTTACGTAAAAACACGAAAACAGAACAAGAAAGCTGGCGGTGTAAACATGAAGGCCGACGGCGTTGGAATGAAGGCTGGCGGCCTTGAGCCGGCCTTGAAGAGATATACGACCGTGTACTTCTAGACATGTATCTTTTTGTGGATTTGGTTGACTCCATACACGGCCGTGCCCTTTAGCCGTGTGTCTGGCCATGTATGATTCTGTGCAATCTTGAGATTCCTACATGGCTATGCCTTGAAAATACACGCCCTCTTCATCCCGTGTCCGGTGTGACTTGTACAAGAGCAAGGGTCTTCCCATGGTTGTCCCAATCCGTTCCAACTTCATGATTGCTCCAATCCTTTCCGGCTTCATGGACATCCTTTATCAACCCGTTAAGTGCTTCCTTGAGTCGTTTCGCTCGACTTCTTGTGATCGGTCCAAGCGGCACTTCAAGAGGATCCACATTCCTTCTTCCGGCTCGACTCTCATCATGGATCTCATCATTCCCCTCCTCTTGAAAAGGATTCAGATCAATAACATTAAATGTGGCACTTACTTGATACTCACCAGGCAAATCTATCTTGTATGCATTATCATTGATGCGCTCAAGAACTTGAAATGGTCCATCGCCTCTAGGAAGTAGTTTAGATTGACGCTGCACGGGAAACCGCTCTTTGCGTATGTGAACCCAAACCTAGTCTCCAGGTTCAAAGATAGCTTGTCAACGACCCTTGTTGGCTTGTTTCACATACTGCTTTGTTCTTCGCTCAATGTTTATCCTTCTCACGAAATCTGCCTTAGAATCGGCATCAAAACTCACAAACTTGTTAGGTGGCAATGGCAATGAATAAATAGGAGCCAGTGGGTTAAAACCATACACAATCTCAAATGGTGAACAATGAGTAGTGCTATGTACAGCCCTATTATATGCAAACTCCACAAATGGTAGGCAATCCTCCCAAGTCCTAATGTTCTTCTCTATTATTGCCCTCAACAATTGAATTAAAGTCCTGTTAACCACCTCAGTTTTCCCATCAGTTTGTAGGTGACAGATAGTCGAAAACAATAACTTAGTTCCTAATTTTTCCCATAATACTCTCCAAAAATGAATCGAAATTTTTACATCCCGATCACTAACAATGCTCCTAGGTATACCATGCGGACGCACTACCTCTCTAAAGAACAAATCAATAATGTGTATAGCATCATCAGTTTTATGACAAGGAATGAAATGAACCATTTTAGGAATCCTATCCACAACCACAAAAATAGAATCTCGACCATGCCTAAACCTTGGTAATCCTAACACAAAATCTATGGAAATGTCTATCCAAGGCTCATGAGGAATGACACTAGACTCATATAACCCTTCTAAGAAGACATCTAAGTGAGGAATAGGATGACGATACTTTACCGTGATAGTGTTGATGGCGCGACAGTCAACACACATTCTCCATGTCCCATCCTTCTTAGGCACCAAAATCACAAGCACTGTACATGGACTCATGCTTTCTCTCACGTACCCCTTCTTCATTAATTCATCGACCTGCCATTGGAGTTCCATTGTCTCCTCCGGATTGCTCCTATAAGCTGGCTTGTTTGGAATTAATGCTCCGAGTACAAGGTCAATCTGGTGCTCAATACCATGAATAGGTGGTAATCCCTTTGGAATCTCATCAGGGAAGACATCTTCAAAGTCCTGCACAAGAGATACAACCACACTAGGTAAAACGTTAGATAGTTCGTTAGTAGTCAAACATGTTTCCTTAAAAACCAGCAACAACATAGGTTGCCTCATCACTAACGCTCTCCTTACTATACTCGCTCTTGCCACACAACTCTCCTTTTGCAAGGCTGCCCTCTCCTTTTCACTCATCACCAAAGTTGATCCCCCTTCAACTTGGTCTCTCACTCTCCCTCTGCTTTTCTCTTTTCCTTTGATCTGACTTTATATCCTTTCTTCTATTGCTTTTCTCTCTCACTCTCCTCTGCTTTTCACTCACCTTATGTTTTGCAAAAGACTGTTGTAGCTACAACTGGTCCTCATACACCTGTTTAGGTGTTAACGGTTTAAGATTAAAGCTTTTCCCCTAATGAACAAGCATATACTTGTTAGAAAAGCCATCATGAACAACCTTCCTATCAAATTGCCACAGCCTCCCCAACAACACATGACATGCTTGCATTGGCACTACATCACATAACACCTCATCCTCATACCTACCAATGCAGAAACCAATCAATGCTTGCTTACTCACGTTGGTCTCTCCACTATCATTCAACCATTGCAATTTATATGGACTAGGGTGTCTAGCAGTTCTGAGCCCTGGCCTCTCAACAATAAAATTACTCACTACATTGGTGCAACTCCCTCCATCAATGATCAAACTACAAATGTGATCTCCTAGATAACATCTAGTATGAAATATATTCTCTCTTTGCACCTCCTCTTCTTCCTTTACCTGCACATTCAACGCTCGCTTCACTACTGCCACTAGCCTTCCCATTGCAGGTTCCTCATCATCACTAGCATCCTCTAATGGAGGCATATCATCTTCTTCACTATCCCCCTCAGTCTCATACTCTCCATCATCACGCAAAATCATCACACGCCTATTTGGACATTGACTAACAATATGGCCTCTACCTTGGCATTTAAAACATCTAATGTCACGATTTCTAGAAGTAGAAGAATCAGGGTTACCTTGGTTACCAGGAGTAGAACCCGCTTGCCTCAGCTCCCCTTTTGGTTTGGTAGGTAAAGGCTTTTCTTCTTTCTTCCATTGGTTGGTCTTCCAAGTGGATGAACCATTACCCTATGGAAACCGTGCATTACTACTCCCTTTCCTCTTGTGCTGGTTCTCAACCTTTATAGCCATGTGAAACATATCTTCCAATTCTACATAATGCTGCAATTCAACCACATTTTGGATTTCTCTATTCAACCCAGCAAGAAACCTAGCCATTGTAGTCTCTCTATCCCCCTCTACATTCGTCCTAATCATAGTGACTTCCATCTCCTTGAAATACTCATCTACACTTCGGCTTCCCTGCCTCAGAGTTTGCAACTTGTTGTGCAATTCACGATATTAATACGCAGGCACAAACCGCTTCTTCATCACTCTTTTCATCTCTTCCCAAGACTCAATAGGTGGCTCGCCACTCCTTCTCCTATTCAACATTAGTTGATCCCACCACACTATAGCATAATCCGAAAACTTAATGGTAGGAAGTTTTACTTTCTTTCTCCCACTATAGTTGTGACAATCAAACACCATCTCCACCTTTTTCTCCCACTCTAAGTACACCTCTGGGTCATTCTTCCCTTGGAAAGGAGGAATCTTCATCTTTATGTTACTTAATTGATCATCCTCTCTATTCCTATCTCCTCTATCTTCCCAATCCCTAGTTCCTCTATTCCGACCACTATATCCTCTATAACTCCCGACAGAAAGCTCATCAAAGTCATCATCCGACATTTCATCTCCACCCCTTGGTACTCTCCTAGAACGACTCTCCCTCTTACGCCCTTGGAATACGTTTGTAGATTGCTCTAGTCTTTGCTTTACCATCTCATAAATTTGTTCCATCCCCTCTTGGAACATCCTCTTCATCTCACCCCTCAACACCTCTATTACTAACCTAGCATCAAACCTTCCCCTCTCACATTCAGGAGAATGTTGTCTCGACATTGTCCCTGCAGAAAAGATTAGTATTAACACAAATATATATAAAATTAAACCTCACGATACACTCCCTTACGTGTTTCGCTCAAATGATGATATCAAACAGTCACTTGTGTATTCTCACAAACAACGATGATATCAACTCGCCAACTTCCTCTTCTCAATTCTCTTGGTACTAACCCGAACTACACCAATCCCCTTCCGTAGAATTCAAAACAACTCTAGGGTTCGTAAAGTTTCCTCTATTTTTTTTATCCGAATTTTTCTTTTGTCTCTGTTTTTGCTTTTGATCACGTTTCTCTTGTCTTTCTTTTCTTTTCTCTTCTTTTTTTTTTTCGTGATTTTTACTCTTTTTTTTTTTAACAATCGACTAGTAGATACTACACTATCAAAAGACAATTAATATTACGAAATTGAATGCTAACAATGGATATGAACGATTGGAGTTAGGGTTTTGATATTACCTTCCTCAAACCGAACTGATGTTTTGACAAACCTAAGCTCTGATACCAAACTGATACGAACTACGCCAACCCGTGACGAAACCCAATACCAATACGTTTGGAAATTCGTTACCTAAGACGCCCAAACACCTAAAGTGGAAACCGCGACCCGTTGTCTATAAGTGAGACAAGAACCTTGGTATAATGTGAAGACGCCACAATCAGGATGAAAGACGATTGATAAGTCGGGTTGAACGCCACGGAAATAAAATCCGATAAGTTCTAGTTAGTTCTTGAAGAACCAAGAGAGGAGCCTCTCAAAAGATGTTTAATGTTCTAAGATGTATGTTCCATATCTGTATTATAACCCTAGGAGCTTATATTAGGGTTTACAATGTGTAACATTAAAGCCCAAAACGACATAACTTAGATAAGTTATGTAAAAACACGAAAACAGAATAAGAAAGCCAGCGGTGTAAACATGAAGGCCGGCGGCGTTGGAATGAAGGCCGATGGCCTTCAAGAGATATACGGCCGTGTACTTCTAGACGTGTATCTTTCTGTGGATTTGCTTAACTCCATACACGGCCGTGCCTTTTAGCCGTATTTTGGCCGTGTATGATTTTGTGCAATCTTGAGATTGCTACACGGCCATGCCTTGAAAATACACGCCCTCTTCATCCCGTGTCTGGTGTGACTTGTACAAGAGCAAGGGTCTTCCCATGGTTGTCCTAATCCATTCCAACTTCATGATTGCTCCAATCCTTTCCGGCTTCATGGACATCCTTTATAAACCCGTTAAGTGCTTCCTTGAGTCGTTTCGCTCGACTTCTTGTGATCGATCCAGGCGGCACTTCAAGAGGATCCACATTCCTTCTTCCAGTTCGACTCTTATCATGGATCTCATCACTTTCACACTTTAATGACTTGTTTGAATTTTAAATTCTACTACTCAAAACCTTCCTTTCTTGTTAAGGTTTCACACTATAATAAATAAAAAATTGCAGCACCTTAACATAAGTACAAATGCACGGTTCCACCGTCACAAAACTCCCTTGCTCACGGTTCCACCACCACTCACGCCACTAGCAACAATTGTCTAATCAACACACACAAAACCAAGCAAAAAATACACACATACCCTTCACTAACTTTACAAAAATACAACACCACACACATACACCTTCAAGTCACGGTGCTCTTCTCCACTTCCACACAAGTTATCAACCCGCAACTTACTCTACATACACATACGGTTTACTCACTTCTAGAAACAATAATGACACTTTAAATGTATCACTTCCTTACCTTAACACACACAACACTTCTTATTGCAACCCCTTACACCGAAACTTCACAACAAAGGCAACAAGCAACAACTCAAATAATTCCACTAATTGTAACCTTCTCCATAAAAGGTAAGACAATTTAAATTCAAAAAACAATCCTCAATACTACTTAATAACTACTTCAAATTAATGGATGTGTTTGAATTCAAATTCTACCACTCACTTTCCTTTTTCTTACCTTGACTTCTCACCACTTAAATACACAATAGGCAGCAAGGAAAATACTCACATAACATACCATTTACCGCCACATAAAAATCCCTTATGCTCACGGTTCACAATGCTTTACATCACTACCACAATGTTCTTGATAACACATACAATAACCAACACCAAATGTATACAACCTTTACTAAATTAACAAGGATATAACACAAAATACACTCTTCAAGCCACGGCACAGTTTCACTTCCACAAACTACAATCAAAACCACAACTTCTATACAAGATAAGGCAGCAATTTAAATTTGAAAATCAAACCACTTCACTAATTACAACCCTTTCACATTTGGTAAGAAGTAATTTTCAAATTCAAACAAACACACATTAACTCCTTCAATCTTATTGCTTGTTTTGAAAATCAAATAACTTCCATTCTTCTACACTACTCAAATCTAGAAATTGCAAATGCTCTCCCCAATTTCGAATTCAAACAATGTAAGAATCACAATTCTCTTCCTACACAATTGTACTTTCGAAGTTGTATTCACAAGTGCACTGTCTTTCCTCTTCCTTCATGGTGAAGTTCACAACAAAGAGGCTTCAACAAATACTCAAAAATCACTCAACAAGCAGCAAATTCAACTTCTCAAAACAAGACAATCACGCCACTTCAAGCAATCACAACAACAATTTCAATTTACCCCCAATTTTGGAATTGAATATGTAAGGACATGAACCCTAAATTTCCAAAATTCAAATTGCAAATCCCTCCTCTTAAACCTCAAGCTCTTATAACAAAAGATGATGTGCTCAAAACCAAGCCCAAGGACATAAAACCCAATTGAAAGGCCAATTACACAATGAAATCAAACTAGTCCTCCAAATTGCATAAACCGTCAATCTGTTATAATTCCAAATCCACAAATATGAACATGTATGAAGATTGCATATCCAAGAATGATAAGCTCTGATACCAAAAGATGATGTGCCTAAATGGGATTTAAGCACAATCAAATGGAGTAAAAATCCAACCCTAAATGCAATCCTTAATTCTGGTTAAATAATTGGAGAATTGCGTGAATTCCAAAAGATATAAATGGATCCGGAATCAATAAACAATGGACTAATTTAATTAAAAGAATCAAATCCTCAATATATACTAATCAAGCTTGAATCATCACATGAATTTCAAGGTTGACACGTGAATTTCAAGGTTGAGCAGCAAATAAAAACCGTGATTCTCCTCTTTAGAACTAGGCATTCCACGTGAACAATGATAGGCAGTTGTTGATGAATAACACTATGATAAGTAATTAAAAAACTAAATATATCTCAAAATGATTATCAAGCAAATCTGACCAAGAACTATCTCAATCCAACCCCAGATATTACACACTAGAGAAGAAAAGAAATCACAACAAAATGAAATTGATATTACTCACAATTTCTAGTGTTGCACTCGCCACAATTTCAACTCTTGGGATTGAAACTGATAAGAGTTTAATGAAAATTAGGAGAACCTTAATCCTCATGCAAAAGTGTATACTCAAATCTGAAAAATGGCCTCCTCAAACCCTACTTTAAGCAAGTATTTATACTTGTTCCCTTTAGGGTTAGAAAATGCACAAAATTACAACTATACCACTTTTAAGGTGGTCGGTCCTAAATGACAATTACAATCAAAATGAAAGTGTCCCAAAAGAAAATTACAACATAAAATGGTCCAAATAACAATTACAAAATAAAAGAAAATAGTCTTCATCATGCGAGCTCTTCCATAAGATTCATCGGCTCAACTCATCGCCGGTTCAAGTCAGTGCATAGATAACCAACAAGCTGAGTCTGAATGAGTTTGTCCATCGCCCTATAAAATATGATAAGTGTGCCTATTGGAATATATAATACATGAATAAGATAAAAGAGATTAGTAAACGAATAATTTCATGGTCAATTTGCTCAAAATGGGCCCTCATCGCCAAGATTCGAAATCCTTTAGTTCTTGCCCTAATGATAGGCCTTGTCGGATTTTGATTCCTATCAACTATGATTAGTTGTAAATGTAATTATTTGCTTATCGTCTTACGATCTCTGGCTCGTAAGACAATTATCATGTAACGGGTGCATACGTGCTATGATGATTCTAGTGGAGACTTCTAGGCCCCCTTTCGAGGCATGACATGGCATGCATAATTAAAAAGAAAAAACATAAGTGATGAGATCTATGATGGGAGTCAAGCAGAAGATGGCATGTAGATCCTCTTGAAGTGCCACCTAGACCAATCACAAGAGATCGAGCAAAACGGTTCAAGGAAGCACATAACGGGTTGATAAAAGATGTCTACGAAGCTGGAAAGGATTGGAGCAATCATGAAGTTGGAAAGGATTGGAACAACCATGGGAATGCCCTTGCTCTTGTACAAGTCATAAAGGATACGGGTTGACGAGGGCGTGTCTTTACAAGGCACGGCCGTGTAAGAGTCTGAAGGTTACACAGAATCATACACGGTCATATACACGGCTCAAAGGCACTGCCGTGTATGGTGTCAAGAATATCCACAGAAAGATACACGTCTAGAAGTAGGCCGTGTATATATCCAACGCCGGCTCCAAGGCCACCGGCCTTCATTCCAATGCCACTGGCCTTTAAGTCATTGTTTTGTTATTTTTACGCAACTTAATGATGTTATGTGTTTTTGGGCCTTTATTGTTACGAATTGTAAACCCTAATATAAAGCTCCTAGGGTTTAGAACATAGGATATACAACATATAAGTTTGAAAACACTTTTAAGAGAATTCCTCTCTTGGTTCTTTAAAGAACTACTCTAGAACTTATCGGATTTTCTTCCGTGGTGTTCATCCCGACTTATCAATCGGTCTTTCATCCCGATTGTGGCGTCTACATAATATACCAAGGTTCTTGTCTCACTTATAGGCAACGAGTCGCGATTTCCACTCGATTGTTTGGCATCTTGGGTAGCAATTCCGAACGTATTGGTATTGGGTTTCGTCACACATTGGTGTGGTTCGTATCAGTTTGGTATCAGAGCCTAGGTTTGTTAAAACATCAGTTCGGTTTGAGGAAGGTAACATCAAAACCCTAACTCCAATCGTTCATATCAATTGTTCGTATTCAATTTCATAGTGTTAATTGTCTATTGAAAGTGTAGTACCTACTATTCAATTTTGTTACAAAAAAAAGGAGAATCACGACAAAAAAGAAAAAAAAATGTGATC
Organism: Laguncularia racemosa; assembly: GCA_037954665.1. Lineage (NCBI taxonomy): Eukaryota > Viridiplantae > Streptophyta > Magnoliopsida > Myrtales > Combretaceae > Laguncularia > Laguncularia racemosa. Next base: position 205,397 of record JBBMOL010000496.1, on the reverse strand, counting down.
AAGAGCAACAAACAAAGGCAACAAAAAAAAAAATCTGAAAGAAAAAGAGGAAAATTTCGAGCCCTAGAGTTGTATTCTCTAGTTGAATTCTACGGAAGGGAATTGGTATAGTTTGGGTTAGTTCCAAGAGAATTGAGAAGAGGAATTGGCGAATTGATATCATTATTGCTTGTGAGAATACACGAGTGACTGTGTGATATCATCATTTGAGCGAAACACATAAGGGAGTGTATCGTGAGGCTTAATCATATATATATTTGTGCTCGTGCTAACCTTTTTTTTCTGCAGGAACTATGTCAAGGCAACATTCTCCTGAAAGTGAGAGGGGAAGGTTTGATGCTAGGTTAGTGATTGAGGTTTGAGGGGTGAGATGAAGAGGATGTTTCAGGAGGGCATGGAACAAATCCATGAGACAGTGGAACAAAGACTAGAGCAATCTAAAAAGTCTTCTAAGGGCGTAAGAGGGAGAGTTGTTCTAGGAGAGTACAAAGGGGTGGAGATGAAATGTCTGATGATGAATTTGATGAACCTTCTGTCGGGAGTTATAGAGGTTATATTGGTAGGAATAGAGGAACTAGGGATTAGGAAGATAGAGGAGATAGGAAAAGAGAGAATATCTTTCATACTAGATGTTATCTAGGTGATCATATTTGCAGTTTGATCATTGATGGAGGAAGTTGCACTAATGTGGTGAGTACTTTCATTGTCGAGAGGCTGGGACTCAAGACTACTAAACACCCTAGTCCATATAAATTGTAGTGGCTGAATGATAGTGGAGAGACTAAGGTGAGTAAGCAAGCCTTGATTGCTTTTCACATCGGTAGGTATGAGGATGAGGTGCTATGCGATGTAGTGCTGATGCAGGCGTGTCATGTGTTGTTGGGGAGGCCATGGCAATTTGATAGGAAGGTTGTTCATGATGGATTTTCTAACAAGTATATGCTTGTTCACCAAGGGAAAAGCTTTAATCTTAAACCTTTAACACCTAAACAGGTGTATGAGGATCAGTTGCAGCTACAACAGTCTTTTGCAAAATATAAGGTGACTGAAAAACAGAAGGAGAATGAGAGAGCAAAAGACAGCGAGAAAGAAAAGGAACACAAAAGTCGATATCAAAAGGAAAAAGAGAGGAAGGCTAGAAAGAGTGTGAGAGACCAAGTTGAAGGGGGATCAACTTTGGTGATGAGTGAAAAGGAGAGTGCAGCTTTGCAAAAGGAGAGTTGTGTGGCAAGAGCGAGTGTAGTGAGGAGAGCGTTAGTGATGAAGCAACCTATGTTGTTGCTGGTTTTTAAGGAAACTTGTTTGAATACTAACGAACTATTTAACTCTTTACCTAGTGTGGTTGTGTCTATTGTGCAGGACTTTGAAAGATGTCTTCCCTGAGGAGATTCCAAAGGGATTACCACCTGTTCGTGGTATTGAGCACCAGATTGACCTAGTACCCGGAGCATCGATTCCAAACAAACCGGCTTATAAGAGCAATCTAAGGAGACAAAGGAACTCCAAAGGCAGGTCGATGAATTAATGGAGAAGGGGTACGTGAGAGAAAGCATGAGTCCATGTGCAGTGCCTGTGATTTTGGTACCTAAGAAGGATGGGTCATGGAGAATGTGTGTTGATTGCTGCGCCATCAACAACATCATGGTAAAGTATCGTCATCCCATTCCTCGCTTAGATGACATGTTAGATGAGTTACATTGGTCTATTGTCTTTTCCAAAATTGATCTGAAAAGCGGATATCACCAAATTAGAATGAAAGAAGGTGATGAATGGAAAACCGCATTTAAGACAAAATATGGATTGTATGAGTGGTTAGTAATGCCTTTCGGTTTAACTAACGCACCTAGTAATTTTATGAGACTTATGAACCATGTTTTGAGGACTTTTATTGGCAAATTTGTGGTTGTCTATTTTGATGATATCCTCATTTACAGCAAGAGTTTGGAGGACCATATATCTCACTTGAGGGATATTTTAGAAGTGCTTCGAAAGGAGCAATTATATGCTAACCTCAAGAAGTGCACTTTTTGCACAGACAAACTTGTGTGTCTTGGTTTTGTTGTTAGTGCACAGGGAATACAAGTTGATGAAGAAAAGATTCGTGCGATCCAAGAATGGCCTAGTCCAACTAATGTAAGTAATGTGCGGAGTTTCCATGGACTAGCGAGTTTTTACAGGAGATTTGTGAAGGATTTCAACACCATTATAGCACCACTTACTGAGGTAATTAAGAAGAATGTGGGGTTCAGATGGGGAGAGCAACAAGAGAAGGCCTTTCAGACGCTTAAAAATAAGCTAACTCAGGCGCCATTACTTGCTTTTCCTAATTTCTCTAAAACGTTTGAAATTGAGTGTGATGCTTCAGGATTAGGTATTGGAGTAGTGCTCATGCAGGAGAGAAGACCAATTGCATTCTTTAGCAAGAAGCTAAGTGGGGCAACCTTGAACTACCCTACTTATGACAAGGAGTTATATGCATTGGTTCGAGCACTGGAGACTTAGCAACACTATCTTTGGCCAAAAGAGTTCGTGATCCACACTGACCATGAATCCTTGAAGTACTTGAAGGGACAACACAAGCTAAACAAAAGGCATGATCGTTGGGTGGAGTTCATCGAAACATTTCCCTATGTCATCCACTACAAGCAAGGTAAAGAGAATGTCGTTGCTGATGCACTTTCTAGAAGGTATGCTCTTATCTCTACTCTTAGTTCTAGATTGCTTGGTTTTGAGCACATTAAGGAATTGTATGCTACTGATCGAGATTTTTGTGAGGAGTATGTGCATTGTGAGAAGAGTGGTCATGGTAAATTTTATAAACATGAAGGATTCTTGTTTAAGGAGAGTAAACTATGCATTCCAATTTGTTATTTAAGAGAATTACTAGTAAGGGAGTCTCATGGAGGAGATTTAATGGGACATTTTGGAGTAGCTAAAACCATAGGGGTATTGCAAGACCACTTCTATTGGCCTCACATGAAATGAGATGTTGAGAGGATTTGTGAGCGATGTGTCACGTGTAAGCAAGCAAAATCTAGAGTCCAACCTCAAGGGCTTTATACCTCACTTCCCATTCCTCATGAGCCTTGGGTAGATATTTCCATAGATTTTTGTGTTAGGATTACCCAGGTCTAGACATGGTCGAGATTCTATTTTTGTAGTCGTGGATAGATTCTCTAAAATGGCACATTTCATTCCTTGTCACAAAACTAATGATGCTTGCAATATTGCTAATTTGTTCTTTAGGGAAGTTGTGAGATTACATGGTATGCCTAGAACAATCATATCGGATAGAGATGCTAAGTTCTTGAGCTACTTCTGGAAGACCTTGTGGGCTAAGTTAGGAACTAAGTTATTGTTTTCTACTACTTGTCATCCACAGACTGATGGTCAAACTGAGGTAGTAAATCAAACTTTTATCTACTTTGTTGAGGGCTATCATTAAAAAGAATATTAAAAGTTGGGAGGATTGTTTACCGCATGTTGAATTTGCCTATAATCGCACAATGCATTCTGCTACTAAGTTTACTCCTTTTGAAATTGTGTATGGTTTTAATCCACTAACTCCTTTGGATTTATCACCTTTGCCTATTTCTAAGTATGTTAATCTAGATAGCGAGAAGAAAGCAGAATTTGTTAAACAAATCCATGAGAAGGCAAGGTTAAACATTGAGTGAAGAACAGAGCAGTATGTGAAACAAGCCAACAAGGGTCGTCGACAAGCCGTCTTTGAACCTGGAGACTGGGTTTGGGTTCACATGCGCAAAGAGCGGTTTCCTGTGCAGCGTCGATCTAAACTACTCCCTAAAGGCGATGGACCATTTCAAATTCTTGAGCGCATCAATGATAATGCATACAAGATAGATTTACCAAGTGAATATCAAGTAAGTGCTACATTTAATGTTACTGATTTGAGTCCTTTTGATGTAGGCGATGATTTGAGGATAAATCCTTTTTAAGAGGAGGGGAAAGATGAGATCCATAATGGGAGTCAAGCCAGAAGATGGCATGTGGATCCTCTTGAAGTGCCACTTGGACCAATCACAAGAAATCGAGCGAAATGATTCAAGGAAGCACTTAACGAGTTGATAAAGGATGTCGACGAAGCTGGAAAGGATTGGAGCAATCATGAAGTTGGAAAGGATTGGAACAACCATGGGAATGCCCTTGCTCTTGTACAAGTCATAAAGGATACGGGTTGATGAGGGCGTGTCTTTATAAGGCACGACCGTGTAGAGTCTGAAGGTTACACAGAATCATACACGGTTATATATACGGCTCAAAGGCATGGCCGTGTATGGTGTCAAGAATATCCACAGAAAGATACACGTCTAGAAGTACACGGTCGTGTATATATCCAACGCCGGCTCCAAGGCCGCCGACCTTCACTCCAACGCCTTTAAGTCATTGTTTTGTTATTTTTACGCAACTTAATGATGTTATGTCGTTTTGGGCCTTTATTATTACGAATTGTAAACCCTAATATAAAGCTCCTAGGGTTTAGAACATAGGATACACAACATATAAGTTTGAAAACACTTTTGAGAGAATTCCTCTCTTGGTTCTTTAAAGAACTACTCTAGAACTTATCGGATTTTCTTCCGTGGCGTTCATCCCGACTTATCAATCGGTCTTTCATCCCGATTGTGGCGTTTACATAATATACTAAGGTTTTGTCTCACTTATAGGCAACGGGTCGCGGTTTCCACTCGATTGTTTGGCATCTTGGGTAGCAATTCCAAACGTATTGGTATTGGGTTTCGTCACACGTTGGCGTGGTTCGTATCAATAAGGCACCTAAACACTTACTACTAAGATCAAACTTGCATCCTTTGGTCCCCTTGTGCATGCGTATCATTTGCCCTAATCAATTAAGCTAGTTTTTTCCTCATTTATTTATTGGAAAGAATATTTTCTTAAACCTAAAACTAAGCTTAGGCCAAATTTTATCAAATGAACTGGGCTTAGACTTTACTCAAAGGACTTAACCTATATCATTTATTATTAGCCTTAAAACAATTTTTTTTTTATTCCTTTTTTTTCATATTTTTCACTTTTTTGCATTTTTCTCATTTTCCATTTTTTATCTATTTTTATCATTTTCACCCTTTCTTATATATTTTTCATCATTTTTCATTTTCTTATTTTTACCATTTTTCTTTTTTTTTTCTTGCATTTTTTTAGTACTTTTAATTTTATACTATTTTATGAAAAATAATTAAAAGGGATAAAAAATAGGGTATCTATAGTTACTTATCTTTTTAGTGAAGTTTGAATAAGAATTAGGAATGTGTCAATTACTAACAAGATTAGACTTAACTGGGGTGCCATCTACTTATGAAAATGGACTTCAAGGGGGATGCCATCTACTGATGAGAATGGACTTGAAGAGCTGCCATTGACTAATGAGAATGGAATAAGATATGGCACCACCTATTGATGAGAGTGAACTTAACAACATGCCACCTACTAACAAAAGTGGAATTGAAGGTTGCCATCTACTAACAATGATGGACTTAAATATAGTAACACCTATTGATGAGGATGGACTTACTAGGGTTTCCGTCTACTAATGTACATAGAAAGGTTACTAGCTATTAATGAGACTAGACTAAGGTAGATTTCCTTTAAATCTATCCTTTTCAAGTCTTAATAGTGTGCTAAGATATTCTTCAATTTTTCAATTTTTGATTTTATCAAATTGCTTAATTAAGTGGACCTCACCATTATCCATTACCAAATAATCACTTACATGTTGAGCCAAATTAACCAAAGGAATGCTTACAACCAATTATCTTAACTATACCACTCTCATCTATCATTTTCTAAATCAATTCTTTTCTATGACCATTGACTCTAATGGATATTAACCCCTATAATCATGTTAATCCTTCTAACAATATAAATCTTTTTTAAAAGGATTAAGTCATAACAAAGCATTTAGCCATTTATTATTTATCATGTGTTTATGTGTATATGTCTGGTTTGTGTTTATAATGTGAGGTGAGGAAAAGGAAGAAAACTTATCAATGAAAGATGGCTGGTCAATGACCAATCTAAAGTCGATGAATGTAGAAGATATTAACTTTTCTTGCAAACGATGAAAAATTAACCACAAAGATGTTTCAAAATCATTAACAGTCTTATTAAGCTTAGCAAAAATTTCATTGATTTCTTATGACTAGTACAATTTTACTGCATCTAAATTTATAAGATCCTTCATATCTTGACCATCCATCTTAACTAGTGCTAATTCCATGTGCCCACCCCTTCTCCCACTACCCAACCCCCCTCCCCCACCTAGCTTGCGGATAAAACTTTCCTTACAATATAAGGACCTTTAAAACTTGTAGTGAATTTTTTCTTGAGTTCTTATTCATTTTGTAGCAACTTCTTCAATACTAATTCCTCTCCTTAAAGCTTCTCAATTGTACCTTTTTGTTAAATGCTCTAATCATTTTATGTTGGTATTACTAACCATGGCACGATGCTGCTTGTCTCTATTCGTCAATGAGGTTTAGCCGATCCATTCACTTCTTGGCCAACTTAACTTCATCTAATTGGGTTTCTGCCAAGACCCTAAATGACAAGCTACTTCTAGAGGCAATACTGCTTTAGTTCCATACACTAAAGAGTATGGAGTAACTTTAATAGAGATTTTATATGCCATAAGGGAAAAAGGTAACATCTTAAGTCAATCAATGTAAGTGATCTCACCATCTTTTCATTGACTCTTTTGATGTTTTTATTTACAACCTTAACTATTCCATTTGTTTGAGGATGATAAGGAGTCAAGTTTCTATGGTTGATTCCAAACTATTGGCATACTTTAGATAGTAGCTTATTATTTAGGTTAGTCTCCATTATCGATAATGATACATTCAGGTGCCCATACTTAGCAATTATGTCTCGTTTAAGGAACCTAACCACCACATTAGCATATGAAGAGGCTTCGACTCACTTGGTGAAATAATTAACATCCACTAAAATGAACTAATGTCTATTTGATGCTTTTATGGTTATTGGACCAATCATATCTATGCCCTATATTCAAAAGGACCAAGGGGCTGATAATATATGCAATTCTTAAAGTAGAACATTATTCTTGTTTACATATATTTGGCACAAGCGGCAGTGCCTTATGTGTTTGATGTTGTCCACTTCATAGTCATCTAAAAATACCCCATTCTCATGATCTTTTGAGCTAACATATATTTGTTCATATGCGATCTACAAAACCCTTCATGCACTTCGTTCATCTAGTTATCTACTTCATCCTTGTTAATGCATCTCAGCAAGGGGGTATTAGAAGACCTCTTATATAGTGTGGATCCATTAAGCTAGAAATGGGTAGCTAACCTCCTCAAAGCCTTTTGGTCCTTCTTATCAATGCCTTCTAAACAATTACTATCTCAGGGGAATGATTTGATGTGTGGTACCATGGTTTCTTTTCTTGGGCTTCTTTAGTAGCAAAAAAAAAAAAATGTAGGCTTCTTTTCAACTTCAATTTTCAATTATTGTATCTCTATTTCATCTAGGATACGAATCATAAATGCTAAGGTTGCCAAAGCATCAACAAGTTGATTTTGAGTTCTAGGTACATAAGCGAAGGAAATTTTTTTAAACCTTTCAACTAATTCACTAAGGTGGTGATGATATGGTATTGACTTACTATCTTTAGTTTTGTATTCTCTTAAGGTCTAAAGAATAATGAGGGATGAGTCTCCATATACTTCTAAATTCTGGATGCTTATGTCTAATGCCATCTTAAGTCCCATAATATAAGCTTCACACTCTACTATATTATTCGTGTATGGAAACATCAACCTTGCTACTATCAGGAAATGATTACCTTCAAGGGATACCAGAACTACCCCCATTCTACATCTAAATATGTTTACGACTCCATTGAAATATAATTTCCATGTTGGTGATTCAATTTGCTCATGCAACTTTTCTTCAACACCATTACCTTTTCATCTAGAAATTAAACTTCTAGATCTTTACTCGTATTCTTAACTAGACATTCAACTAGCTAATTGGTTAAAGCCTACCCCTTTATTGAGCTTTGACATACATATGTGATGTCAAATTCTAAAAGTAGTGTTGGCCACTTGGAGGTCCCCTTACCAGTGGTAGCACCTTTGCAAGATATTTTAACAATTCATTCTTAGTGAACTACTCAATAGGGAAGTATAAGGTGTACTATTTGAGTCAATGCATCACCTAAATTAGGGCATAACAAGTTCTTTCAATTTCTAGATATCTTTATTCTCCTTTAGTGAACCTCTTACTTAAGTAATGTATAGCATGTTCTTTACCATCTTCATCCTTTTGCCCTTATAGTAACCCCTAAATTCTGGAAGTATAGTTAAGTATAAGAATAGTGGCTATCTAAAAGTGGGAGATATTAGCACAGGAGGATTTATTAAGTATTCTTTAATTCCAAAAAGGTCTCTTCACATTTACTATCCCATTCTATTATTGCATTCTTTTTCAAAAGTTAAAAAAAAGGGTGGTGTTGAGAATGTTGACAATATTGATAATATATATGTTTTGATGTTAACAAAATTAACAAAACAAAGTTAACAAAGTATTATGGGTATTAATTTTTGATAAATTTATAAATTTTGAATAAACCAAAAGGAAAGAAAAAGGTATTAGTTCTATCACGAATTATTGATATGTTTATGAGTGTGCAAAATTATGTTAATCAAAACAGGTATAATTGACCAAAAACAAGTTTAGTTCAGAAAAAACAAAAGAAAGAAAGTATATACATTGTCAAAATAAACAATAAGAATTCTCATTCTGAAATGTAATAAAAAGTCAAGAAGATTCAATAGAAAGGAAAAGTGGATATATATCAAAATTTTGATTTCTATCAGAGGAATGAAAGAACAATTTTATGAAGACAAATTAATAAAGAATAAATAAATTATTTATTATAGGTCAAGACTCACCTCCACAAGTTCAACATATTTGGATAATCTATTTAACCCGTTCCACTAAAGTTGGTTTTTAAATATCATAGGATAGTTTTTATCACATTAGAAGACAATTTATTTAAGGAAAGCAAATTATTGATTTGAAGACCAAAAAGGAAAGATTTTGAAGCATTAATAAGAGATTGACAATATTTAATACCAATAATTATTTAGATTTAACAAAACAAGATATTTAGACAAAGGAATTAAAGACAAAATCTTGAAGATGTCTATGATCAAGGAGAAAATCAAGATTTTAACATTGCTTACAAAATCTAAAAATACGATGCTGAAGCAAGATGGACAAGATATAAGATTAATGAACAAATACAAAAAAGATCAAGTGAATATAGTATTTGATTGAGAGAAAATTTTTATAGCATTTTATGTGTTTAAGCTAATATTGTAGAGGATCACTACTGGTTATATTCGCATAGCTAAAAACTTCATTCTGAAGTTGCTTATTAAGTTTTTCTCTATTGATTCTACGTTATTTAGCTTAAGTTTTGAGTTACGAGAGATAGAGTGGAGAAGTGATAGCTATATTAGAGAGAGATTGTAGAGAGACTGATAGTGTAATACTCACTAAGTTTCATTCTTTGATGTAATGGAATGAACTAGTAAAGTCAACATGGATCCTAGCAATGAAGGCTAGAAGATTAAATTGATGCATAAGGTGAAACCACTATATATTGTTGCTTGATTTTCTTGAAACCTACTCTTTTATTTTTTGTTGCTATTCATTTACCGTTTCTTATATAATTGCATATCCTACTACTAAATTAATCTAAATTCTAAATAAATATTTGCTAAATAGTGAACAAAGGGGATTTTTAATTTAATTTATTTGAAAAGGTTTTTAAATCCTAGTAATCAATTCACCCACCTCTTGATTATTAATTGAGACTAACAACCGATATCAAAGTTTAGTTCAATAACAATTGAGTTTTAAAAATCAATGGTGGAGAATTTAATAGTTCAAACTATTAAATAGTTCAGATTATTAAAGCAACTTCCTTTAATGGATCTAACTTTGCTTATTGAAAATACAAGATGGAGATTTTCGTTAAGGCATCAAACAATGAAACATGGAATATCGTTGCCATGGGAGATAGAATAGTTGTAGGTGTCACACCCTTAAGGTTACTTCGCATAATAGCCCATTATGTACAAAATTGAAGTCTACTTAGTGTTATTAGAGATGAACTCAAAATGACTTCAATAGTATACATAAGGTGTAGATAGCATCAAGAACCTTTAAAATTAATGGTTTTAAAGTACAAACTTGTATGACTTCTACTGAATATAAAATACTATAAATATTACATCGTAAAATAAAGTCTACAAAGCTATAAATATTATAGTCTTCTAAATAGAATAAAGTTCAAATAAATATTTATAAACTATCCTATTATAGTTACTTCATTTTCCTCACAAGCCCTGCTTTATATATTTGGTAAAGGCTCACCTATGGTTCTATTCTTCTAGGATAGAACTAATAAGGTGCCTACAAAAAGGGAGAGATGTGGGGGTGCAAGCTATAAATAGCTTAGTGAGCAAAGCATTGCAAATCACTGGTGAAGTAAAAACACTAATAAACAATTGGTTAGTTATTAAGTGATATATAATGATAGTCAAATGTAACATCACATATGGCTATTTAAAGCCCACATGAAGTTTAAGGATATTTTATTTTTACCCCTCATTTGACCTTAGCTTAAAGATCATTCGTAGTTCCATTAAAGTCCATGATGAGAAATTTTCCGGCACCACATATACCTTCAGAATAGGATTTGGTTGATGGTCCAGATCGCTTATATTTTTACTTTATATCTTTTATTCTAATAAATATTTGAGAAATAATCTTACAGGTACAATAATAATTCTCCATGAGATGTCAATATGTCCTACAATAGTTGATGGACACGAAACATTTTACGATTTACAAACAAAGACCCGCTACGAATGTTTCCATTCTGAAGCATTAGCTCATGAAGACTTATGATGTTTTTGTACTTTGTAATTGTTCTATGGACTATTTTATATTGTATTTTTCTTTTGGGACACTTTCATTTTATTGTAATTTTCATTTAGGATCGGCCACCTTAAAAGTGGCAAACTTGTAATTTTTTGTCCATTTTCTAACCCTAGGAGTAGCAAGTATAAATACTTGCTTATAGTAGGGTTTGAGGAGGCCAAAATTTTTCAGATTTGAACATCACATTTCGTGAGAGAGCTTAGGGTTTCCCTAGTTCAATTTCTCTTATCAATTTCAATTTCCAAGAATTGAAATTGTGGCGAGTGCAACAAAAGGGCAATTGTGAGTAATATCAATTCCTTCTTTGTTGTTTTTCCTTATCATCACTAGTGAGTTATATCTAGGGTTGATTTGGATTTTCTTAGTCATATTTTTTATTGCAATTGTGATCAAATGTCATGTTATGAAATTAATTGTTTTAGTATTTGATATCATCATCAATATTGGAATCTATTGTGACGTGAATGGTGCTTGTTGGGAGAAGATAAAATCACGATTTTGGATCTGTTCTTCTTCATATAATTCATGGATTTCTCTTGTATTTGTTCTTATTTGGTGAGGTTTAACCTTGTTGTATTGTTGATTGCATCTTGGACCTTTGGTTTTCATCAAAATTCCAATTGGGTTCATGCAAATTCCATTCCAATTGAACCGGTTTATGTTTGAGAGTTGGGGTTTGTTTCTTTGATTCATTTGCATGTGCTTGGGCTTGGTTTTGAGCGCATCATCTTTTTTGTATCAGAGCTTGAGGTTTGTGAGAAGGGATTTGTCAATTGAAGTTTGAAAATTAAAGGTTGTTGTCTTACATTGTGAACCGAATTGTAGGAGTGGAAATTGGAGTAATTGATTATGTTGTTAAGGTGTTATGATTGTTGCTTGTTGATGTAGACATGGAGTGTTTGTAATTGCTTATTTCCTCTTGAGTGACCGTGATTGATTAAAGGGAAATGATCATTGTGATTAGTTGAGGGAAGTGGATTTTCGAAAAAATTGAATTTTGTTACCTCATCCTTGTCGTGAGTGATTTGTTGAAGAAGATAGGGGAAGCTCTTGATTTGAATTGAAATTAAAAAAATAATAATAATTTGTTGTCTTCATCTTTGCCGTGAGTTATTTGCTTGAGGAGGAAGAGGAGATTCGTGAATTGAATTCCATCATTTAGGGATTCAAATAGTTGAAGCTTGTTAATGAGTGTATGTTGATTACTTGACATTTTGGAATTGGAAGAGTAATTTCCTCGGTAGATTTCTTCAAGTGGCATGGAGAATTAGGAAATTATTTTTGAATTCAAATCAAACATTAGTTATAGAGTTATTGTATGTTAATTACTTTGATTGCACATTAACTAGTTGGAATCAATTACTTACCATTTGGAGAAGTATCCCTATTTGGTTCCATTTTGTTGTTGTTGTTGTGGAAGTGGAGTACTTTTTGTTGTTGTTGCCGTGGAAGTGGAGTACTACACCATGAGTGTGTTATTTTTGTTTGAATTAAGTGTGTTGTGTGTGCATGTGTGTAAGTTACGGTTTGGGAAAATTGTGTTAGAAGTGGAGAGTGCACCGTGTATAGAAAGGTGTGTGTGTGTGGCATGGTATTTATGTGCTAAGTAAAGGGTGTGTGTATGGCTTTGTGTGTGTGTTGATTGAAAAGGGGATTGCAAGTGGTGCATGTGGTGGTGGATTATAGAAGTGTTGCACCGTGATGTGTTAATTTATTGTGGAGACGAGTACTACACGTAGATTTTAATAGCATACATGTGCTTTGAGTGAAGTTAAGTGGAGTTGTTTGTTTTCCTTTTGTAGTGGCTATTGTGTGGCGTTAAAGGCAGTGTGGTTGTGAGGTGTACTCCTTTGCTCCTTTGCTTTAAATTGTCTTTGAGGTTCAAAATACCGAGTCTACAACTATGTCGAATGATAGCGTAAATGGGGGAATTAGCGATGAAGCCAATAGTCAGGTTGGTGGAGGTCAGGGTCATAATGTTGTAGGTAGGAGGACATTGGAAGAACAACTCCAGGATCTTACTACCATTATTGCAACTCTAGCAAATAAGATTGACAAAATGACATTACCATAACCACCAGTGGTAAACCATTAGGCACCACCTCAGGTAGCTCCACAGAATCCTCAAAGAGACAGAGTACTAGAAGAAGGAAATCTGAATAGAATGATGGGTGAGGAATATTTTCCATACAGGGATGAAAGGGATGACAATTTTGGGGCTAATCCATATCAAAATAGGGATTTCAGGCCGCCTCGGTGCTTGAAGTATGTGAAATTGCAGATGCCTTCTTGTGATGGTAAGGGATCAATTGATGATTATTTAGATTGGGAGGATAAGGTTAAGGGTCTCTTTGAATGTTATGAGATTGATGATAATACCAAGGTCCGATTAGCTACTGTCGAGTTTATAGGATACACTATATTATGGTGGAAGAATTTGATTATCAGCAGGCGTAGGGATGGAGAGGCTGAGATTCAAACATGGAGGGATATGAAAAGGGTATTGAGAAAAAGGTTCATTCTTGAGCACTACAAATAGGAACTATTTATGCGACTCCAGACCTTGAGGCAGGGAGGTTGATAGGAATAAAAATCCGACAAGACCTATCATTAGGGCAAGAAATAAAGGAATTCAAATCTTGGTGTTGAGGGCCCATTTTGAGCAGATCGACCCCGAAATTATTTATATATTAACCTCTTTTCTATTATTCTTGTATTGTGTTTTCCAACAGGCACACTTATCAAATTTTATAGGGCAATGAACAAACTCCAATAGACTCAGCTTATGGGTTATCCATGGACCGACCTGAACCGGCGATGAGCTGGGCCGATGGATCTTATAGAAGACCAGCATCTTGAAGACCATTTCTTTTATATATTTCTTCTTTTATGAACTATTTTGGTTGTATTTGGTTTTGGGACACTTTTATTTCCTTGTAATTTTCATGTAGGGCTAGCCACCTTAAAAGTGGCAAACTTGTAATTTTGACCACTTTTTAACCCTAGGAGTAGCAAGTATAAATACTTGCTTAAGAGAGGGTTTGAGGAGGCTAATTTTTACAGATTTGAGAGTACATTTCACGTGAGGATTAGGGTTTCTTAATTGTCATTAGACTCTTATCGATTTCAATCCCAAGAGTTGAAATTGTGGCGAGTGCAACACCTTGAAATTGTGAGTAATATCAATTTCATTTTGTTGTGATTTCTTTTCTTCTCTAGTGTGTCATATCTAGGGGTGAATTGAGATAGTTCTTGGACAGATTTGCTTCCTATTATTTTTGAATTCTTGTGCTTAATTGAGATACTTTGCATTTGAATTCAGTTCTTCCTTTAAGATTACTTCTTGAAACTTGATTATCACTTGTGGAAAGGGGTTCTTAGAATTGAAGAATTATTTGAGATTGTGAATTATTCATGTGGGATTATATTTGATTAGTGTGATGTTAGAAGAGATTATTATTGTGGTATCATAATTGCATCATTGAGTATTTGGATTTCATTGCACCTTTACTAGGGATCACGCAATTTTACCCTTTTGGAACCGGTTTTGTGATTGCTTTGAGTTTTTTTTCTTGAGTCTTTTCTTGTGCTTCCAAGTGGGTTTAAGCACATCAGAGGTAAGATAGTGAATGATTATGTGCAGGAATTTGAAACCCTCATGATTAGGTGTGGGTCCATTGAACCTCCAGAACAAACCGTAGCACGCTTCATCTCAGGCTTGAAATATGAAATAGCTTGTGTTGTTGAGCTGCAGCGCTATAGTACACTTGATGAGCTATTCAGTTGGTCTTGAAAGTGGAGAGGCAAAGGAGGTCTAACTTGTTTAGGGCTTCGAGCAGTAGGCCTAATGCTATTACTAGACCCATAGCAGCTGACGGTCGATCAGGTGGAACAAAGGCGGTAGGTGAGGCAGTGAGAGCAATGGACAAAACTACCCCAAATACTATTAGAGAAAATTTACCTACTGGGAAGGGTAAAGAGGTAATAACGCCAGATGTGAGGGAGACTATTCCCAGATCTACTAGTGGAAAGGCACGCCAGATTAAGTGCTTTAAATGCAAGGGGTTTGGGCATATGGTAGCATAGTGTCTAAATAAGAGGGTGATGACTGTTATGGAGGGCACTGGGGAAGATGTTGAGGATGATAATGAACAGACTGAACCTACAAATTTACCAACGGCACTACAGGAGTATTATGATGACCAGACTGCAGAGACACATGAGGAGCGTACAGGTGAACAATATCTACCCATTAATGTGTTATGCATGACTCTAACTATATCTCCTGATACCAGAGACATTTAAAGGGAGAATATATTTCACACCTCTTGTAGAATCAAAGGTAACCTTTGTGTACTCATCATCGATAGTGGTAGTTGCACGAATGTTATATCTATTGCACTGGTAGACAAATTACATCTGTCTACTATTCCACATCCTAGCCCTTATAACTTGCATTAGCTGGATGATCGAGGTAATATCTGTGTTACACTAAGGGCGAAGGTTCCTGTGAGTGTTGGGTAGAAATATCATGATGAGATCCTGTGTGATGTAATCCCTATGCATGCATTCCATTTGCTGTTGGGCCGACCTTGGTTGTTGGATCGGCAGGTGTTACATGATGGGTTTAGAAACACCTACATGTTCAATATAGGCGAGTCTCGCATTGTTCTGTCGCTAATGACTCCATTTGAGGTACATTAGTTTTAGGAACAGATCATAACTACATCCACTACATTTGATAGTCGGAAGAGCAGGTCAACAGAGACATCAGGGTTCAGTTCCAAAACCGATCCTCTAGATTTGAGGGCAAATCTTTTAGAAGCCCGAGGAAATGATAAGAAATTTTCTAGCACCACCTATACCTTCAGAACTGGATTTGGCTAATGGTCCAAATCGCTTATATTTTTACTTTATATCTTTTACTCTAATAAATATTTGAGAAATAATCTTACAGGTATAATAATAATTCTCTATGGGATGTCAATATGTCCTACAATAGTTGATGGACATGAAACATTTTCAGATTTACAAACAAAGACCCGCTGCGATTGTTTCCATTCTAAAGCATTGGCTCATGAAGACTTATGATATTTTTGTACTTTGTAATTGTTCTATGGACTATTTTATATTGTATTTTTCTTTTAGGACACTTTCATTTTATTGTAATTTCCATTTAGGACCGGCCACCTTAAAAGTGGCAAACTTGTAATTTTTTGTCCATTTTCTAACCCTAGGAGTAGCTAGTATAAATACTTGCTTATAGTAGGGTTTGAGGAGGCCAAAATTTTTCAGATTTGAACATCACATTTCGTGAGAGAGCTTAGGGTTTCCCTAGTTCAATTTCTCTTATCAATTTCAATTTCCAAGAGTTGAAATTGTGGCGAGTGCAACAAAAGAGCAATTGTGTGTAATATCAATTCCTTCTTTGTTGTTTTTCCTTATCATCACTAGTGAGTCATATCTAGGGTTGATTTGGATTTTCTTGGTTAGATGTTTTATTGCAGTTGTGATCAAATGTCATGTTATGAAATTGATTGTTTTAAGATTTGATATCATCATCAATATTGGAATCTATTGTGACGTGAATGGTGCTTATTGGGAGAGGATAAAATCACAGTTTTGGATTTGTTCTTCTTCATATAATTCATGTGGATTTCTCTTGTATTTGTTGTTATTTGGTGAGGTTTAACCTTGTTGGATTGTTGATTACATCTTGGACTTTTAGTTTTCATCAAAATTCCAATAGGGTTCACACAAATTCCATTCCAATTGAACCGGTTTATGTCTGAGAGTTGGGGTTTGTTTCTTTGATTCATTTGCATGTGCTTGGGCTTGGTTTTGAGCGCATCAGTCCAAGTGTCAAATTTGAAAATTTAACCCAACGTACATTATTGGCTACTTAGATCTTTCAAAGTTACCAATCAAACTCTAAAAATAAATAAAATACATCCCAGGAGAATAATCTCCTTAGTTACTTACACCTCTAAATGTATGTTGCCTAAAATAGATTAATAAACAAGAATCAATAATACACATTGATCCTCAAATAAAGTTAGTTTGTATTGATCAAATAGGACCCCAAGTCAAGACATCCTTCTATTAAATGTGTGACTATCATGGCAAGAATTTGAGATATATGATGCTATGCATGTCTCATTTCATTGGATTTTTCGATATGCTTACCTCAAGCTTATTTGGTGATCAACTAGAGATATTACAAACCATATCACAGCAATCACATCAAACATCATTAGATCATTATCACTTTGCATAAATAGGCTTCAAACAATCTCAACCACACACATAGCATACAAGAGTTAGTTATTTAATTTAATTTAAATTTAACTATACTGCAAGCACAAGCAAAGTGAAAATCATCAATGGTACTCACCTAGCCATCTTCGAGAATCAAAATAAGCCTTTTGAAAATCCTTTTTAAGTTTTGGATTTTTGAAGTTCTTCTTTTAAGTCCAAGAGTCCATAGTCTTTGCTCGGGTTTAGATAGAGTACTATTCTCCAATGAATCTTTTAAAATATTATTATGCCTTTAGTTTAGTGTTCATCTTGGAATCCTTAAGTCTTTGTAAATTCTTCTTATTTCATCTTAAACTTTTGTTTAGTGGTGTTTTTCCTTCAAGAATTTTCTTTAAATTTTCATGCCTAATCTTGTTAGGCCTTAATGTTCAAGGTGGTTGCCTAATATGATATCCTCATGTCAAGTTAATAAGGTATGGTTTAAGGTCTTAATCTTCTAGAATTTGGAATATAATTTACAAGAGAGATATGTTTAACCATATCAAATATTTGATAAGTGGTTGATAAGGAGTTTAAGTGTGTGGATTTTGGTAAGATGCTTATGGAAATTTCTAGGAAAGGGATGAAAGTTCATGTGTGATGGGGAAGTTTTGTTGGTGTCAGTTGGTGGGGCGATTTTGGACAAATTTTCAAGGGAAATTGTGGTGGAAAGAAGAGTGAATGCATGATGTTTACAAGGGTAAATTTGCTTATTTATACGTGCAATTTTTCATTTCAAAATGATGCAAGAAGGACACTTGGAAGGAGAGGGTGCAACGGCCGGTTTGCATCATGATTTTGAAGGGACAATGTGTCACTTTTATCTTGACTGTGTGATTAATAACTGCGGGCTTGTAGGAGTTTGCAAATTGCCATGATATGGATGGTAGGGAGAAGTCATTGTCACAAGAATTTCATTAGATTTGTCACATGCTTCTTCAAGAACTTTTGAACAATAATTAGACACTCCCTTGCTGCAAATTTTTTGTTAGGTAAGGGTCATTTTCATGAATTTTACACATGTAAATTCAAATGTTTTTAGACAATTACGTATCCTTTCTTTATCATAACTTTTTTGAAGTGTTAGGCATGTGTCACTTTCATTGTTATTTGAAAGGTTTTAGCACTTGAATTTAGGAGATTTTGGTCATGTAACTATCTCCAATTATGCATGTTTTTATATGTGTGTTCTGTGTCTTTTTTACTTTTTCTTGAATTGGCTAGATTTAGAGCAAGTTATTTTTTAAGTTTAATTAAAATTTCAAGCATTATGATGGGATTTTATGGGCATATGTTTAAGAAAGTTTCAATTCATATATAACTAGGTATTTCTTTTGATTTTAGAGCACATGTAGAATAAGGGAAGTATAGAATTTATAGTCTTAGTTTAAGGTGTTGAAATATCTAAGGAATTAGTCAATTTTAACATGATGGTTTCTTCCAAAAATTAGAGTAGAACTAGTGGAGGTTTCATGAAAAGAAATGTGTGTATTTGTGTGTGTTATCTTGTCATCTTCAATCATGGAATGGTTTGAGGAATTTTTCACATGCCTAAGTTTTTAGAGGTATTCAATTTCAGTAAGTAACCTTTGAAAATGACATTTGGAAGAGGAGAGCATTCTTGGATGGCAACAAGGATGAGGTTCATGATCAAATTTTATAAAAATTTTAACTCATTGGACTAGGCTTTTAGTTAAGTATGTTTGATGGGTTTTTAATTTAAGTAAATCTTTTTGAGTTACTCCAATTATAGGATTTTAGAAGTCTCTTGTTCTCATGTCAAATCAAGTGTAATCATCTAAATATGTTCTCATTGTTTTTCATGTATTTAGATCGTTCATTTTCTATAGTCTTTAATGATTTTAAGGTAAGTTAAGATTATTCTTAATTTAGATTGAGTATTTCAATAACAATTGGTTTGGTTCAATAAAATATCTTTTAAGCTTAAGTAAGAATAATATGGGCTTCTTGGAAATTTTTAGTAAATTATTATACTTAGAGATCCTATTTAGGCTATCTCTATCTAATAATAATCTTAACTCAATACTATTAGATTAAAGACATAGATGTGTCTTTCATAGGTGTTACAGTAGGGGATGTCAATACTCCATATGAAAAAAAAAAGAAAAAGAAAAGAAGGCAAAAAAAAATTTAAAAGAAAAAAACCTTCTACTCACAACCATTACTCCTTCATAATTCTATGTGATCTCATCATGCAAAATAGCTAAAGAAATATAGGATGCATTATGTGAAACTGATAAGTGTTTAATTAAACTGATTAGTTAGTTGATTTTTATATTGTTCCTATTAATTTTATGAGTACTTTTATTGAATTTGGTACTTATTTAGCTTATGTTTTGAATTAAGACTTAAGGATAGTTTAGATCAAAAGGAACAAATTCCAACAAGTTTTGCTTGATTTAGAGCTAAAATGAATGAGTTAAGATTTTTTTAAGTTTAGCATAGTCACCAACACACCCATGTTTGTGGCATGTACCTATTGAATTTACTTTCCTAATATTAAGTTAGCCACATAGGTCAACATGGACAACCAACATGCCTTTGTTAGACCTATGTTAAACAACGTTACACTATTTATCAAGAAATTGAGACCACACAGTTATACAATTATGTACATGGCTGTGTTCTAGTCATGTTAAAGACAACGAAGTGCGAAAATTATAAGATATAAAAGGAATTGAAGGACAATATTAGGTTTACATAAATAGAAGTATTACACATGTATACAAGATGACTTGAAGGCTTAGGAAGGAAGAAGAAGGTGAATTTCCATAAATTGGAGTGTAAGATTTCAAGATTGAAAAGGGTTTTCTCATCATGATTTGTTTCAATAATTATTTTGATCTATTGAACATGATGATTATAGTTTAATTTTGTTTTGCTCTTGGATTGATGAAACATAGGAGAACTATGTGATAGATTATTATTTATTCAATGGAATTGTCACTTTCTTGAAAATCCAATCACGTGTTTTTAATTTTCCTCAAATTAGTATTGTCGATGTGTTAATTCAATATTTGATTTTATGCATTTATGATTGAGAAATTCTGTGTATAAATAGATTTGCATAATTTGAAGAAGTTGTATACAATCTTAGAAATAAGATGATGTAAATCCTTTAGATTATGGTCAAACCTAAAGGTAGAATTCAAGGAATAGGTAGTGTGATTCTAGAGGTTTTCATTAAGAAAAGATTCCAATTATTTAACCTAGGGTTAAGAATTAATAATCTTGAGAATGATATTAATTCAATTAAGGAATTCTCATAGTATAAGAATACAATAATAAAATTGAATGATAATTAATCAATTGCATAGATAATCTTAGAGGGATTCAATGTTCGAATGAAGTTGTTTGTCATTCATTAGTTATCACTTATTTTGCATTTTGATAATTATTATTATTTATTTGTTCATTTTTAGTTTATTGCCTTATTTGTTCTTATACTTGATTTGAAATTTTAATTTGGTGATTAGATAATTGGAAAAGGATAATTACTAGTAATTGTAGTCTTTGTGAGATCAAGAGTCGATATTCATATCCACTATACTATAATATTGATAGGTGCACTTGCTTAAATGATCTTGGGATAGAGGATTAGATTGGGAATATTAGGAGCACATGAAGAGACAAAAACCATAAAAAAATACTAAAATTAACTCCCTTATGCAACAGTATGAGCGTTTCAAGATGTTATAAAGAGAAGAAATCAAATATACCTTTGGAAGACTCATGGCAATCACCAATGAATTGTCATCTCCAAATAAGAAAATCAATGATCAAGATCTAGTTCAAAACTTTTTGAGGATTTTACCTAAAGCTTGGAATCCTAAGAAAATAGTAGTTGAGGAAGAATGTGATTTGACTAATTAATGCTTAGTTAGCTTAGAAGCAAGTTGATAATTTATGAAGCAAATGTACTCAAATCAGAAAGTAATGAGAACATGAGTAAGATAATTACATTCAAAGCAAGAGAAACAAAAGAATATCCTAATGAAAAATCAACTAGTGAAAATGAGGAAGTTACAATGCTTACTCAAGGATTAAAAATAATATCATATTTTAGAATCTAAGAACATGGAAAAGGTATCAGTATTCTACATCTTATGCACTTCTTTATGTAATAAGATCAGTCATATTGAAAGATATTATTTCTACAAAAGGAATACGTTCAGTGATCATCAAGTTAGCATAAATAGGAATATGAGCTTGAACTTTAAAGGGCCTAAGGTAGTTTAGGTTACAAAGGAAATATAATTTTTACAAATGGCTGTAAGAACTCAAAGAAAAATTTATAGAAATGTGACATTAATATCTAAATAGTGGATGCTCACAACACATGATAGGAGATGCATCATTGTCCACAACTTTGATAGTAAAGGACAAAGGATATGTAACCTTCAAAGGCAATAGTAAAAGTAAAATCATTGGATATGGTACTATTGGTTTAACTCAACGTACTATTAAGAATGTTTATCTAGTAAAAGGGTTAAAACATAATTTGTTATCTATAAGTCAATTGTGTAATAAAGGTTTTAAAATAACTTTTGAAAAAGATAAATGAATAGCCTTTGATAGAATTGGAATAATAAAGCTAATTGAA
Source organism: Laguncularia racemosa (assembly GCA_037954665.1). NCBI lineage: Eukaryota > Viridiplantae > Streptophyta > Magnoliopsida > Myrtales > Combretaceae > Laguncularia > Laguncularia racemosa. The sequence goes on along the minus strand of JBBMOL010000496.1, from coordinate 183,451 downwards.
GGATTTAGAAAAGGAAATATCTATAAAATTAAACCCTAGAAAGTTGAGATGAAAAATTGCTTCTTAACAATAAAAGATAATGTTCAACTATATCATTAAAAATTAGGACATGTTAATTTAATCAGCTTGGAAAGTCAGCAAAAAATAACCTAGTAAAAGGTTTACCTAGGTTGAATATCAAGAAAGATACTCATCGCTCCTTTTATTTTAAGAACAAAATGGATTCAATTTCTCACTAAAGCAAAAATATGATTTCAACAAAGTGACCATTGGAAATTCTTCATATAGATACATTAGTCCCACTCAAACACTTAGTCTTGGGGGAAGCAAATATGACCTTTCATAGTTGATGAGTTTTCAAGGTATATGTGGATTCTATTTTTAAGTTATGAGAGTGATGCATTCAAACTTTTGAAAATTTTGCAAAAAGTGTTTAAAATGAAAAATGAATTCTATAATTTGCTTAAGAAATGATCATGGAAGAGAGTTTGAAAATCTTGAATTTACAACTTTTGTGAAGAGAACCGCATTACTCATAATTTTTCTACACCATATACTTAACAAAACGGAGTTGTTGTAGCACCTCACCTCCTAAGGCCTATTCATCTACACATTGGTGCCTAGGAAAGAGTCTACTATACCTTCCTCGCGTTGAGAATATGGCTAATTAGAACTAAGCACATAATAAAATTTACCTGTATTGCACATATATGTATATAATAGCTTGTAAGCATCTTTTACATATATAATATTAGGGTCTTATATTGCCCAAGTCTAGAAGAGTCACAAAATATAACATAAACTAATCAAGGAAGTTTAATATGTAATTATATTATAGAAGACGATTCTCGCTCATGTAGTCCCCACCTTGAGCCCATGCTTCAACATCAACTTCACCTTCATAACCTGAGGTTAGAATAAAACTAACCCCTTAACATCAAGTTAAGTGAGCAAAATAATGAGTAATAACTAGGAAATCACATAACTAAGAACGATTCATTATAACATTTAAAAGATGATTATGAGTGCAATAATATGCCATGCTAATGCACATGACATGCATTAGCCAGTATCCTAACCGAGCAAGTATTGAGCGGCACTTAATGGCTTCTAAGCATAATAAATGAGCAGCACTTAACAACTCAAAAACTGAGCATACAAATCTATATGCTAAAAACTAAGCTTAACAAACCGAGCTTTATAATCAAGATATGACCCGTAGGTCCTTTCATGTAAATTAAGTTTTCAATCATGACCTTTAGCTCCATTTCATAAACCAAGCATTTCTAAATGACCTTTAGGTCCGTTAATCAAAACCGAGTTTACAAAAATATGGCCCTTAGGCCATTTTCATGCCATGCCATGAATGCATACAATGTAATAAATAGTAACTAAGCATATAAGGAAAGGCACCATTGCAATTCCACAACTCAATCAACTAATCATCTATATTGAACGTATTCGTGTAATAGTAACTACTATCAATAAGTTATGTCTATAATTAAGACATGCTCACAACACATGAATATCAATCATGATATCACAACATACTAAGTTAAGTAACAATATAAATCAATTAGATCATAAAGTCAGGTAATTTACTTAAGTGAAATCACAATGACTCTACCAACATGCAAATTTTTGTTTCATTTTACAGCACTACACTCAAGCATAGAAAGATAGGGGGTGCTCACTTGAGCTATTGTGTACACTTGATAAAATCCTTAAATACTAGAGCGCACTATCTCAAAATCACCATATTATATAAAAGATACTATGGATTATTTAAATTTTGTAGTAGTAAAGAAGTCTCTACAATGCCTTCTAAATTATCACTTAGGTTGCTAAACTCTCTTATTAAATGGACAAATCATTAAACTAGTTTAAGTCGAAATTCATTAGAGTCTCATTTCCCTTAAATTTATTTGTTGATTCCATAGTAAAAATTACTATTTCCAACATACCAAATTAAAAGATAATATTTAGTTTAATAGTGTTGTATGATATCTAATTATTATAGCAATTGCTTATACATATAAGATAAAAATTATATAATAATAGAGTATAAGGAATGTACTAATCACAACTTGATATAAAATAGTCATTTTCCAAATATAGATATCATAATAGTTATTTCAAAGTTAAACAGTAAAGCTTATAGAGATATAGTTAACTTTTAACGGTAAAAGTCTTTGATATATGGTGTAACTTATTTTTATAATGTTGTTTAATCAATTTAAATAAGTTTTTTAATTCTAATAAATAGATCTTATTTTAAAAATAATATCTATATGTATATATATATATATATATAAGCTTCACAAATATCCTTTTTAGCATATAGATTTATTTATATACTATACATGTATGCATTATAAAAACACTTATTTCAAAATAGTATATTCTATATACTAAAAGTAAATTAATACTATAATTAGTTATTAAGATTCCTTTTCCTTTTTAATTTATTTATATACTTTATTATTATTATTATATTTTAGAGGGAATTTTTTTTTTCTATACTGACCAAACTAAACCATGAGTAGTACTATAACTAAGCCAAACCCGAGCAAAGTGACCATATGCAACCATAGATAATGTGTGCACAGCCCCTAGCTCATGTCCAAGGGATTTGGTTTTTCAGCAACATCAAAGAGGATATCTTAATATATGGAGGATAAATTATCTTTGAATTTCTCCATGTGGGACAATGCAATTTAGAGTTATTTCACAAGACAATTGGTAGCAAACATGTGTGACAAGGCAACTTCCCTACTTGATTTCTTATATGAATTCACATTAAAACTAACAACGAACACCCATTCAAGAATCTACTCTATGAATACTATTTGGTCATGCAAAAATTTCCCCAAAAATTTATCCAAATCATGAGGAAAAGAAGACCCACTTGAAGAAAATTCTATAGAAAGTTTTATTTTTCCATGCAATTCACATGCATTTTTCTTGTTCTTATCATAAATGATTCATCATACTAAGTTTATTGTATATCCTAGTTTACAATTCAGTACCAATAACAATCAAATCCCTCTAATATTGACCTTAACCATCCTTTAAAGTTGCTTGAATATGGACTTCTTCTTAAACTTATTTTTCTTTACCTTTACTTTTAATTTCAATGGTTCAAAGCATTTTTATTCTACAAATCTGATCTGTAAACATTTTGAACTTGCTTTAGAATTCATTCCATGCAATTTGAAGGTAGATTTAATCATTAAAATCAAAACCTTATGCTTGTACATATATACATAATGTGTAGGAAAATAGTTTGGAAAAATGAAAAAATTTAAACTTTAAGATTATTTATCTTACCGCACAATAAATGTTAAGTTGGGTTGTTGGCTAATATTTCTATTATCTCTTGGCTATAATAGATTGGTGGTGGTGGTTCTTGATTAGAGGTTGGAGGTGGAAGATATGGTGGCTCAAAGCGGGTGGTTTGGAGTGTATGCTTCTAACACTTAAATTTTTTTAAAGTGTTACGATCAGCTTGATAAGCTAATTTTAGAGGTAGTTTCCAATGATATGGTGGAAGCTTTGACACCGTGATGGGTAAGGATGGAGAGGGGGTGCAACATAGTTTCTAGATATGGTTTTGATTTCAAATTTTGGTGTGTGCACAAAGACATAAGGGGGAGAAGTGGGTGTCACAGGCTATTTGTGTCTGAAAAATGAAGAGAAAGAAGATGATGAACAATGTAATACTACATTGTTTCATTAGGAAAATCATCTCTTGTATATAAGGGTCTGTGTCTCATGTTGCTGTTAGGGTTGTTGATCTAGGAGCATAAGAAGAATTGAAAACAGTGGAGTTGTTATGTGATTCTTTGTGGATTTAGTGAGGATATGGTGTACTAACACCATAAATTCATGTTTTCACTAGAATTACACTAATACAATCACACAATTTATATGCGTAGTAAAAATTATTTTTATATTGTTTTTCAATAAAAAATTAAAAGTTCAAAATAAATTATATAACATAAAAAAACATTGATTTTGTTATTTTCTTTTTATGGCTTTACATTTTAGGATGCTAGCACTTATTTCAATGTTAATTGACCATTTAACATCAAAAGCTCAATATTTTCGAGTTCTAATTTTTACATTCAATTTTGCATCATATTTAAACATTAGATTTTATCATTTTATTATTATTATTATTATTAGCTAGTTATTATGCTATATTATGATTACATGTCCATTTAATATGCTTTCTTTAACCATTTGACTTACAATTTGAAAATTTTGTTTTTGCTAATATCATTAGCATTCTAAATTTATCTTCTTGAGAATCTCACAAAAAAATTTATAAAGATTTCATGTCTCCGCAATTATTGTTGATTTAATAGAGTAATTATTATTATATATATATATATTTATTTTTCAAAAAGCTTTGGATATTATAATCGATGAATGGAAAAGAAAAACCATTCAAGAAATGACCTGTGTTTTGTTAAATTCTAATGGTATAGCAAACTATTTTTGGGCAGAATCTACCTCAATAGCTTGTTATATCATTAACAGGGTCTATATAAGGCCCTTTACAAAACATGCTATGAACTTTTCGAGGAAGAAAGCCAATGATTTCATATTTTCATGTTTTTGGGAAAAAAATGTGTTGTAAAATGAAATCATTCTAATCATGGAAATTTTGAACAAAAAATAAATGAAGCAATCTTTCTTCGATATTCTTTGAATAATAGAGCTTACAGGATATATATAACAAACTAACAAAAGTAGTGGAAGAACGATTAATGTAAAGTTTGCACATAAAATAAATAATGATGATTTAGATGACAAAACTCCATCGATTCTTAATCAAGAAAGATTATTTGAAAATCTAATAAATGAAAGATCAAAATTAAGTTCAAATTCAAGGCTAGAGGACTATTAGAATCCACGATGGACTCAATAAAACCAATTAATGAAGGTTCATCAAAACCTATAATAGATGGAATTGCTAAAATAGCCTTTGAAAGCTAAATGACTCATGAAAATTCTTTGATGAGTTGGAAATATAGATCATCGCATTCACTTGTGTTAGTTATTGGCAATGTTGACTTTAGTATTAGAACAAAATCTAGTCTAAAAGAAATTGAAAATCATTTAGCTATGATTTTCAAAATAGAACCTAGTTTTGTGGAAGAAACTCTCAAAGATAGCAACTAGGTTAAGGCAAAGCAAGAGAAACTTTACCAATTTCAAAGGAACAATGTGTGGAATTTGGTTTTGAGACCAAAAGATAAATCTATAATAGGCACAAAATGGGTTTTTAAAGATATGTTATATGAAGATGGAACAATAAGTCAACATAAGGTTAGGTTGGTTACTGAAGGATATTGACAAAAATAGACTATGATGAAACAATACGCTCCTGTTGCTAGATTAGAAACTATAAGGTTGTTGTTTGCATATGCTTCCTATAAGAATTTTAAGCTTTTTCATATGGATGCGAAAAGTGTTTTTTCGAATGACTATATTAAAGAAAAAGTATATGTTGAACAATCCCCTAATTTTAAATACTCTATAAAAGAAAGCTATGTGTTTATTGTGTGGTCTCAAACAAAAACCTAGAGTTTGGAATGAAATGTAACTCCACAAATTTTCATTAGATAGAATTTTATCGAAAAATCCTTAGATAGCAAGATACACTTAGGATATAGCTCCAGATTAACCTAAGCAAAGTCTAGGAGCTGAAGATGACTCAATGTACTGTATGTCACTCCCCGTGGGCCCTTAGGTCGTATAGTTTTTGCCATATGCTACACGAAAACCTAGGGATAACCCCTTTATTATCTAAGAGTTTACCCTACAACGTATAATGCATACTCACATATAAAATTCCCAACTTAGAGTTTAACATTTTTCAAGAAATATAGAGATATATACATAATAATTTAGACTAGCAACATTTTTTAAAGTCCACTGGTACATAATAGTAAGTTTAAGGATTAATAATCATAATAAATATCAATCTAAGCTACATATATGAAATTAAAATAAGAACTTAGATTAAATACATCTATAAAAGTGATCTCTCTACTCCACTCCTTCATAGCTCACTAGCATCACGTACTAACCTCTAGCATCCAGTGGCCAGGCTCTAACCAGATGGGGGCTTGTAATAAAGGAAGTCTATGAGGATGTAAGCTATAAGGCTTAGTGAGCTAATTCCTTTAACCGAACTAACAAGCAAATAACAAGCAAGTCATTTAATTCACACATATGTCATGCATTAGAAATAACATGAATGCAACAATATATACGGTTTATCGGACACCACATACAGCACGGATTTATGCCCTCCATTGCTAGGGGTTAGGAAATCATGAACTACACGCCGACTCTAAGTTCCAATGACCCTAGGTTGTCTTTCAAGATAATTCATAAACTTTATATATACATACATTTGAAATATACTTCCACAAACTTGAAAATACATATAGATATACATACTAAGCCCTTCATGGGGTATAGATCGTGAATGTCTTACAAGCTAATCACCCCTAAGTGATGAATCCTCGAACAAGGAAATTTTTAGGTCTCAATCAGAGGATGGCGTTTCTTAAGTTCCATTTAGTTCCTAAAGGTTAAGATAAGGGTTACCCATATAATGTGTCCTTCATGGGGCCTTTCTGTACCACCGCGTGGTGCCGACAAGCTTCTTACATGCAAGATTCCATGATGAGTGGTTCATTTCATTTAAGGTCAAATAATCTTTAAGTCCATTTACTTGGCGTTCATGGAAACTTATACAAAAAATCGCAATTTCTATAATATAAATGTAGGGAAAAGCAATTATCATTTAGCCAGGCATAATTAATGTAAATTGGCACTCAATCATAACATTCAAGCACATATAAGAACCTAATTGACCCCCGCATACAAATCCAATTCATAAATCAGATATTTATAGACACACGTGTGCACTAATTACAAGTAGAAGTAAGGGACGGTAATCATTAGATTGTCACTCGCCTGGCCATGTAGTCCTTAATCGTAGTAGTTAGGTAGCAAACCTTTGAATACCGTGTCACCTATTACGAAAAAATATCTTTATAAGTTTAGGTCAAAACTAACTTATACTAGTTTGGCTAGTTTTGTTGGTTCTCTCAATTTTAAAGTTTTAGTATGTTCTTTGTAACTTTTTCATTTTGAATCCATTTTTCGTGTATTTATAGTCATTTTAAAGGGTTTCGAATGTCCTCCATTTATAATGCCATTTTAGATATTTGGACTTTAGAAAGTTACGTTCTAAACTAGGCAAATTGGGTGCGCCCGGTTTAGATTTTGTTTAAGTCCAATTTCCATCTAATTTAACTTAACAATCCAAAGGAATTTTACTTTAATCACTTGGAGTGTGTTTAAGCCTCAAAATGGTGTATGCATGCTTTTTTGTTTTCTGGAAATTGTTGAAGGTGGTCCAAGGATTTCATTTAGTTTTTCCCAAGGCTTTAGTTTTATTTTCTCTACTTACTTTGTGTTAGTTTTATGTTTTCCATTAAGATTTTTAATTCCAAAATTTTTCTATTAATATTTTGGCATCTTTAGGTTCTAGAAATGATGACATTCACATGTTTAATTGGTACATAGTCATGGTTTGAGATTCTTGGATATGTTTCACCCCTTTCTCCAAATTTCTCACTACAAAAAGGGCCCTTCCTTTCCCCATGAATTTCCTATGATCTAGAAGGCATGAAGCCGGTCAAAAATACACTTGGCTAGACCCTTAGCTTAGGCATCTAGAAGCATCAAGAATCTCCCATTTCTACTTCTTATTGATTTTTCTAAAAATTCCAACATACATGCTAAAAAAAGGAGTGTTATTCCACATTTTACATCTAAAGAAGAGAGATTACATTTCTAATTCTTTTCCTAAGCTAAAAATACTCTAATATACATGAAAAGTTACAAAGCTAAGATAATATAATCTTATTCTAAGTTGTAGGATAGAAGCACTACAAGGAAAAAAAATGGAACAACATCACCTACGGTACAAGGATCCATGTAGGCAATTGGAGTTCCCCTTTCTTTTCTCACTTCATGAAGTGGCTTTGGGCTCAAATTTTCCTAGGATCTTTAGCTCTCCTAATGGCTCCTTAAGTGTTGTAGATAATATAAGAAATGAGCTTGATTGGAGGTTATTCAAAGTGTGATTTGCGAGTGGATGTAGTGAGGGTGCAACCAAGGAGAACAGGGGGCAATTTAGGTGTCTCTCCAATGATGTGACTTTTGAGCTTTTAATTAGGGGGGGGGGGGGGGGGGGGGGGGGGTTGGTTGTTCTTAGGAGTGGTTTTCTTGTATTAATTCTTGAGAATTCTAGGGATTTTATGTGGAAGTCAAAGGTTGATGAAATTAGAAGGAAAATCTTGGAGAAAGGCAGTTGGAACGTTGCTATTTTAGGGGAGTCCTAGTGCGATTTTTCTTGAGAGTGTTTGAGGGTGTTTACGGTGCTTTGGTTAGGGATGCTTAAGTGGATCTTTCTCCATATAGAGGGGCCACATGAAGGGACTTTGGGTGTGTAAAATCAAAAGATTCGGCAGCTAATTTGGAAGGGAATTTTCCTTTGGTCTTTAGCATGTGTTATCAGTCAATGGTGTTGTCCATTAGATAAATGGTCACATCTTAGGGAGCATATCTGATATTGATGGGAATCTACCCTGCAATCTCAATGGTCAGGGATCTTGATTTGGGTCATGATCCAAATCACTTGCATGTATACATTTTTTCTTTATCTAATAAAGTTTGAATAGTAATCTATCAGGTACAATGATCAGTCTTCACAAGATGGCACATAACCTACATTGTTGATCAAATTAGGGACATCATCGGATTCACATCTAATGGCCCACCATGATCAACATTGACTCAACGAACCGACTCTTTGAAGATTATTATCTTTTGTACTTGTAATTTATTTTGAACCATTTATTTTGAAAGCTTTTTGGGACATTTTATTTGATTGTATTTGTGGATTTAGGACCGGCCACATAAGTGGCATAGATGTAATTATTTTATCATTTTAACCCTAAGTGGAGCAAGTATAAATACTTGCTAAAGTAAGGTTTGTAGGGGATAGTTGAATGATTAAAAAATTACTGCTTCTTTCATGTGAGAATTAGGGTTCCATGCTCTAAATTTCATAAGACTATTATCAATTCTTCAAGGATTGTGGCGAGTGGCAACTTAAGGATTTGTGAGTAATATCAATTCCCTAAGTTAATTCCAATTCACACTAGTGTGTCATATCTAGTTGTGATTGGATTGTTCTTATTTGTTCTTGTTATCACGCCATTTTAGGGTTCTTTTCTATTATTGGATTTCATGCAATTTTAGTGGAATTAGGTCCTAAATTAGTTATTATCGTGATTATTCAATTGCTATTGGAATTTTTCATTTGTGTGGAAGCCTTTTTCTTAAGGGATTCACGTCATTTTAGTAGTCTTGGTGATTAGTTTATTCCATTTGTTCTTATGTTGTATGCTTGATCCTATTAAGCACATCATCATTTGGTATCAAAGCTACTTGTTTTACAAATTGGAATCATAAGAGATTAGGGTTCACGCTACTTGTGGACTTGGATTTAGTGGTTGGAGTTGTTTCAATTGATCTCGTGTATGTGCTTAGATCCTTCAATCATTTAGGCACATCAACTATATACGGTGATTAGGCATCAAGTTTGTCTCCCCTATGCTCCTATTTAGTTATTTTTTAGCTGCTATGTCATTTAGTTAGATTAATGCTAGTTACATCTCCACTTAATCTCCTAGTTATCCATTTGGTAGTTTACATAGAGCAAAGGAAAATTGGGGCATGTTTTGGGCTGCCAATTCTCCTTGTTTTCTTTTAGTTAATTGGGCTTTGATTAGGGCTTGGATGGGGGAAATTTCAAGTCAAATTTAGGCTTTATATGAGAGCATTTGATGGTTCAAATGTAGCTATATTCCTTTCCCTTGATACGCCACTTCTAGGAATTATTAAGGGCCGTGTTTTCCATTTTTTGTTTTGCCCAATTTAATTGTTTTGTAGAGTCAGTTTTGATTAAAATTTTGGGCTTCTTTAGGCTAATTATGGGTTAGTTCATTGTAATTTAAGCTTAAGTTTCATTCAGATTGAATCTTACGTTTTTCTAAGCTCGATATTGGTTGTTCTTAGTTCTAAAGAAGTTCCAAACTTTAATAGTTGCTTTTGAGAATTTGGGAATTGAATTTAGGCTTTTTGAACATCCAAATTCAGGTTTAGTGTTCCCAAGGCAAGGTCTTATCATCGGGGTTTGATGAGATCCATGATGAGAGTCAAGCCGGAAGAAGGAATGTGGATCTTCTTGAAGTGCCGCTTGGACCGATCACAAGAAGTCGAGCGAAACGACTCAAGGAAGCACTTAACGGGTTGATAAAGGATGTCCATGAAGCCGGAAAGGATTGGAGCAATCATGAAGTTAGAACGGATTGGAACAACCATGGGAAGACCCTTGCTCTTATACAAGTCACACCGGACACGGGTTGAAGAGGGCATGTACTTTCAAGGCACGGCTGTGTAGGAATTCCAAGATTGCACAGAATCATACACGGCTAGACACAAGGCTAAAAGGCACGGCCGTGTATGGAGTCAAGCAAATCCACAGAAAGATACACGTCTAGAAGTACACGGTCGTGTATCTCTTCAAGGCCGGCTCAAGGCCACCGACCTTCATGTTTATGCCGCCGGCTTTCTTGTTCTGTTTTTGTGTTTTTACGCAACTTATCTAAGTTATGTCGTTTTGGGCTTTAATGTTACGCATTGTAAACCCTAATATAAGCTCCTAGGGTTTGAATACAGGGATATAATTTACATCTTTGAACATTAAACACTTTTGAGAGGCACCTCTCTTGGTTCTTCAAGAACTAATTTGAACTTATCGGATTGATTTCCGTGGCGTTCATCTCGACTTATCAATCGGTCTTTCATCCCGATTGTGGCGTCTTCATTTTATACCAAGGTTCTTGTCTCGCTTATAGACAACGGGTCGCGGTTTCCACTTTAGGTGTTTGGGCGTCTTAGGCAACAAATTCCGAACGTATTAGTATTGGGTTTCGTCACGGGTTGGCATGGTTTGTATCAGGGTTTGGCTAGGTTTTGAATTTCTTGGATTTAGGTACTAGTTCGCGTATCACAAAGAGAATCTAATTCTGTAGTTGAGTTTTCTTGCTTGCTTTCTAATGTATTTCTTTGAGATTTTTCTTCATACTAATTATTAATTTGAATTTTTTTGGGGTTTACATCCTCCCCTCATTAAAATAAGTTTTGTCATCAAAACTTCAAAATGTACATGCGGGTATTTCTTCCTTACTTCATCCTCTGCTTCCTAAGTGGCCTCTTCTCTCCTATGATTTCGCTATAGAACCTTCACGTATTTGATCACCTTATTCCTTAATTTTTGGGTCTTCTAATCCAAGATCTAGATTAAATGCCCCTCATATGTCAAATTCTCCTTTAAGACCACTAGTTCGATAGTAGCAATCTAGTCCAAGTTAGGAATGTGTTGATGTAGGACTAACACATGGAAGACATTATGAATTTTTGACATATTCGAGGGTAATTCCAAATGATATGCCAGGTTTCCAATCCGTTCCAATATCTCAAAGGGTCCAATGTATCGCAAGCTTAATTTTCCTTTTGTCCTGGCTTGATGTATGCTTTTAATTGGACTCACCTTCAAATATACATGGTCTCCTATTTCAAAGTCCAATGGTCGTCGTTTTAAGTCTACCCAACTCTTCTATCAATCCTAGGCCTCTTTCATCTTATGCTTAATAATAGCTACCTTGTCTGCAGCCTCTTGCACCAAGTCTAACCTTATCGCCAATTTTTCTACATCACCCTAAAATAACAATGATTGACATTTCCAACTATATAAAGCTTCATATGGGGGCATCTTAATCATGGAGTGGTAGCTGTTGTTGTTTGCAAATTCCACCAATGGTAAATGAGCATCCTAGGTCCCTTTGAATTCAATTGTATAAGCTCACAGCATATCCTCTAAGGTCTTGATAGTCCATTTTTATTGTCCATCAGTTTGGGGAAGGTATGTTGTACTAAATTTTAATCTAGCCCCCAGTGCTCTATGTAGGCTTCCCCAAAAATTTAATATAAACCAAGGATCTCTATTTAACACAATGCTTGTAAGTACCCCATGAAGTCTCACTATTTCCTTAATATAGATCTTTGTCAATTTCTCCAACAAGTACATCTTGTTGATGGGAAGAAAATGTGTTGACTTGGTAAGTCTATCTACTATAACCTATATAGCATCATACCCTGCTGCAGTTCTTAGCAACCCACTTACAAAATCCATGGTGATCTGGTCCCATTTCCATTATAGGATTGTTAAGGGTTGGAGTAATCCACCAAGTCTCTGATGCTCTACTTTTACCCTTTAACATGTGTAGCATCTCATCACAAACTCAGCTACATCTTGCTTCATTCCATTCCACCAAAAGTTATCCTTAAGACCCTGATACATCTTTGTTCCTCCTAGGTGGATGGCATGACCAGAATGATGTACTTCATTCATTATTTCGTTTTTGAGTTCGTCATCATCGGGTATGCACAATCTCTCTTTAAACCAAAAAACTCCATCATCTCAGATTTCAAAGTCAACATATTTGTCTACATATTTCCCTTGTCTTATTTGCATCAATGCATGGTTATTCTGCTAAGCTTCTTTAATTCTCCCCATCAATGTAAGCTCAATAGTCAAACTTAACATTTCTGAGTTCTTATCATGCCACACAAACTCAAGTTAAGCCTTTCAAATTCTTGGATTAAGTCCTTTTATTCTGTCAGTAAGGACACAACTTTTGCATGATTTTTCCTACTCAAGGCATCGGCGATGGCATTCACTTTACTTGGGCAATAATTTATTCTTAGATCATAATCCTTAATCAGTTGTAGCCATTGTCTTTGCCTCCTATTCAACTCCTTCTATGTGAATAGGTACTTGCGACTATTGTGATCGATGTATATCTCGTACCTTTATCCATACAAGTAATGCCTCTATAACTTTAAAGCAAAGACTACTACAGCCAATTCTAAGTCATGTGTTGGGTAATTCTGCTCGTGTGGCCGCAATTATCTTGATGCATAGGCAATTACTTTTCCTTTCTGCATCAATATGCATCCAAGCCCATTCTTAGATGCATCACTAGTACAGTATAGGGCTCAGTAGTGTCTAGTAATACTAAAATTGGTGCAGATACCAATCTCTTCTTCAACTCATAGAATGCTCCTTCCTTAGCCTTAGTCCATTTGAATTTCTCATACTTTTGCATTAGCTAGGTGAGCGATTTGGCAATTGTCGAAAAATCTTTGACAAATTTCCTATAATATCCCATTAGTCCTAGAAAACTGAATATTTCCATTACTGTCTCAGGCTTTTTCCATTCCACTATGGCCTTAATCTTCTCTAGGTTTACTGATATGCCTTGCCCTGAAATTATGTGCCCAAGGAATGATATTTCATACAACCAAAAATTGCACTTAAGCAATTTGGCATATAACTTGTGTTTCCTTAATATTTGGAGTACTGTTCTTAGATGTTCCTCATGCTGCTCTAGAGTAGCTAAATAAACCAAAATGTCATTAATGAAGACGATTACGCACATGTTTAGCAATGGTCGGAAAATCTTGTTTATTAGATCCATAAAGGCAGCTAAGGCATTAATTAACCCAAATGGCATCACCAAGAGCTTGTAATGCCCATATCGAGTTCTAAAAGTCGTCTTAGGAACATCTTCTAACTTAATTTGTAGTTAATAGTACCCAAAACATAAGTCAATACGAGAGAACACACTAGCTCCTTTCAACTAATCAAATAAGTCATCGATCTGGGGCAACAAGTACTTATTCTTGATAGTAACTTTATTCAGCTCCCCATAGTCAATGTAAGTCTCATCGAGCCATCTTTCTTCTTCATAGAGTACCGGTACTCCCTATGGTAAAACACTTGAGCGAATCAACCCCTAATTCAATAATTCTTGCAATTGCTCTTTTAACTCCTTAAGCTCAATTGGGGCCATCCTATAAGGTGCCTTTGCTATAGGTTCCATTCCTAGCATCAGGTTCACCTTGAAGTCAATTTCTCTCTTAGGTGGTAATCCTGGTAGCTCTTCAGGAATTACATCTAGAAATTCATTAGTTACCAGAATATCCTCCAAATTGAGTTTTTCTAGTTCAACTTCTACTGTATTCATCTAGCTCTCATTGTTTGAAAATTCCTCATAGTGTATAATCACTTCATAAGAGCTTAATCCAAGGATCTTGTAGAAGTAAACTCTTCAATGAATTCTACTTTTTTTTTTCCATCAAAGTCATTAAATGTTACATTTTCCTTTTGACAATCTACTCTAACTCTTGCATTCGACATCCAACTCATCCCCAATATGGCATCATACTTGTTCATGTCCAGTATGATCAAATCGCCACTAGTCTTATATCCTTGAATGTCCATCGGGTAACTTCTGATCATCTCCTTAGTAATCATGATGCTTCCTATAAGAGTACATACACCAAAGTTTGAATCTATGGTGGCTATAGGTACTCTTGTCTATTCGACTACTTTAGAAGTGAGAAAGGAGTGAGTTGCTCCTATGTCAAAGAGTATGAAAGCTGGTTGACTAACAATTGTGATGTGCCTTGAGTTTAGAAGGGTAACTTTATAGTTTAGGCATAATCTCTATTCATATGTTCACTAAAGGTTAGGTTTTCTTCCCTAAAGCTTTCATAATTTTGGTTTTTGTGTTCTTAACGTTTAACATTCAAAATAAACAGAAATAGAATTTAGGCTTAAGTACATACCTGCAACTAGGTTTGTATCAGTCCAATCATCAGCATCGAGTGCTACAAACTTTACCTCTTCATAAGTGTCGCCATCCTAAGCTTCCTCAAGTTATGGGGTTAGCGCGATCCCTATTATTACCTTGACCATTACCATTCTTGCCTAGTGCTGGCCTCCCAGTAATCTAAAGTGGCCCAGCTGCTAATGTAGCAACTTGTTATCTCTTTGGGTAGTTTACAAATAAATTCCCAACTACAATAGAAACATGTTGTTGTGGTCCTCTTAAGGCAATTAGCAATCATATGTGTGCCCTCTCCACAATATTAACACCTATTCTTCAACATCAGGCAATCTCTAAGGTAATGCTTACCCCTACATTTCCACCATGTGACATGGGGGTTATTTCTTAGCCTCACCCCTATTTGTAGTGAACATTAGGAGCATGTAAACCTCTTATTCCTCCCACTATGTCCAGCTCCCTCAAATGGCCTTTTCCCAAAAACATTTGCCTTAATCTTGAAGGTATCAGCCTCTTGCTTTTTAGCATTCTCTAAAACTCACGCTTTTTCCACCATTTCATTAAATGTTCGTACCTAAATTCAATGAGTTTCCTCTTCATCTCAAGATCCAATCCCTTAGTAAACACCTGCATCTCCAACCTATCGCTCATCTAATACTTGGGGGTGCAAACTGTAACAATCTGCCAAACTCAACCTCATACTAGTCAATGCTTCTCCCCTTTACTTGTATGGTAAGTAGCTCCTCATTATATTTGACACATAGACTCTCTAAAAAGTATTGCTACAAGAATTCTTGTCTAAAAGCCTCCCAATCTATTGGGGGTGGGGGGGCATAGTTCTACTCTTAGAGTCCCACTAAGTTCTAGCTCTCAACCTCAGCATATAAGTGCAAAGTTTACTCTCCAATGTAGTGGCACTTCAAAACTTAAAAGGATCTCTCAATCTGAGATATCTAGTCCTTAGCCTCTTCTAGGCATCTAGTATTACACTCAAAATACCTATTGCACCTGATAAAATCTAACAACATATGTTTTTTATATTGAGGCTATAGTGGTGTAACCCAAGCCATTTCTACTAGTGCTGATGGTGGTGGTGGTGGCAGTGGTGCTTCTTTTATAGCCATTGGTGGTAGTGGGGTAAGTGCTGGTGGTGGTGGTGGTGGTGTTATCGTTCCATATACAACTTGAACCCCTCATTCTACCTCTCGATGGTAGCTAAAATCTCATATATCCGATTGCAGGTCTAGCTAAGTCCCACTTCATTTTCTATGGTAGTATTTGCCTATGGCAGTCATCCACAAGAGCCATGTCAAACATGGGAACCACGTTGTCTACAAAAATTTCTTAGGTTAGTCTACAATAAAACATTTATGATGCCAATTTATATTCCTTATACATAATCTCCTTTCATACACACATGTATATGGAGTTTTCTCTCATTACGTTTCAAATTTCCACTTCAATAACATATTGCCAACATGAATTGAAATAAAATACGTACAATCCTCATTAATGAAATAATACATCTAACTTTTCATTAAGTTTTGGTAACATGCCGTTACACCTAAAGGTGGTCACTTTAAGTGAGTGAGTTTCCACCTGTTGAGTCTAAATACATCAAAATGTACATGAGTTCATTACAACATCAAATCCTAGATACAAAATGATCATCTATGATCTTTGGAATAAAATTCGGAGCATCTATGATCATAATCCAAAATGCCTATTGAAATCTACAAAATACATCAGCATATATAGATATATACATATATGTACAGGTCGCCAAAAAAAAAAAAAAAGACTTAAAGTCAAGATATCATCCCTCAAGAGCAATGCGTTCAATCATCCATCGGTCTTACAGCTGAGTGAGCTCCAGGTGAAGCATCCTCTTGCTCCTCCTCCTAATCTAGTAGGTAAGTACCAACAGATCCTACACTAGAGGTGTCAGAATAGGTCCTCTATTAAACTCAAGCCAGTCATCTAAAGTCTCGTTAAATACTAAGCAATCCATGGGGTCAAGCTCAAACATCAACTTGTCTAAATCTAGTATAAGCTCCCCTCCAGCCAACATACTGGGCTCATGCGGCGCTAAGTTAGGGCCTGGTAGTGTGGGAATTGAAGGTGCTATCTCGTCCTCAATTAGGCACATCACTGGTGTATCCTAGAAATCTGGGGGCATTGCTAACATATCCATCTCTAAGCCTACCTTGTCGTCCTCCATCATGTTCCAATCCAATGGAACTATAGCCACTACAATGCTATCCTCATACTATGTTAAGGGTATACTAAGCGATCACTCCTATAGCTCCACCAGTACTATCTCTTATTTGGCCTCTTACATCTCTATCAAGGTGACATCCCCCTGGATCCCCCCCATCAAAATCATATCCTTAGGTATCTCGTTTAGGAAGAGGCAAAAAAATCAAGTAATTCTCTCGATGATCCCATAATACAAATGGTGCCTCAACTGTATCCTCTCTATCTAGCCTCTAATGGTTGGCTCACCTATCTTTCACGAAGGCTATGTCATGTCCCACTGGCATCCATATAGCAAAGTCCAAATACTATAGCCTACCATAGTCTCCCATTACAAAGGCTATCTCCTCACTAGGTCCACCTAGGCCCATCTTCCGAGCTCTCCTCTCTAAAACATAGATCATCTCTATCTTTGTGTAGACACCCCTCTCTAATCGCCTCATCTGCACATAAACTAAAGTCTAAAATTGTCCCAATCTGACTCTCCCCCACATAACAATAGGCAATAGCAAACGAGGATGTCTAAGGAGTGCCAAATCCTCGCAAAGAAACCTTAGCTTATGCTGGTAGTCTACTAAGGTCTCTCCCTTCTAAAGTTAAAGGTCATCCACTAGTCTAAGTTCTTAACTAAGCTAGTTTATTATGTGAAGGTAGCACTTTTAGAATATATGTATTAATTAGGTACTAAAACATTTTAAATATTCACTTATCCCAGTTCTACCCACACTTTGCCTTTCCTTAGATTGGTTTTCTTAGGATTTCTACGTTCGAATTTTAATTTTATTCATGCTTTGATACCACTTCAAAACTGCCACGCCTTGTGGGCCCTTAGGACGTACAGTTTCCACCGTACGCCACACGAAAACCTAAGGATAACCCCTATATTATCTAAGAGTTTACCCTATAACATATAAGGCATACTTACATCTAAAATTCCCAACTCAAGGTTTAACATTTTTCAAGAAATATAGAGATATATATGTAAAATTCAGAGTAACAGCATTTAAAAGTCCATAGATACATAATAGTAAGTTCAAGGATTAACAATCTTAATACATATCAATTCAAGCTACATATATGAAATTAAAATAAAAACTTAGATTAAGTATATCTATAAAAGTGATCTCTCTACTCTACTCCTTCACGACTCCTTGGCATCTTGTACTAACCTCTAACATCTAGCGACCAGGCTCTAACCAGATGGGTGCTTACAACAAAGGAAGTCTATGGGGATGTAAGCTATAAGGCTTAATGAGCTAAATCCTCTTACCAAACCAACAAGCAAATAACAAGCAAGTCATTTAATTCATACATACACCATGCATGAGCAATTTCATGAATGCAACAATATATACGATTTGCCAGACATTGCATACAACACGGATTTATGCCCTCTGTTGCTAGGGGTTGGGAAATGATGAGCTACATGTAGGCTCCAAGCTCCAGTGACCCCAGGCTATCTTTCGAGACAATTCGTAAAGTTTATATATATTTACTTTTGAAATATACTTCCGCAAACCTGAAAATAAATATAGATATTCATACTAAGCCCTTCGTGGGGTATAGATCGTGAATAGCTCGCAATCCAATCACCCTTAAGCAATGAATTCCCAAACTTGAAAAGTCCTAGGTCTCTATCAGAGGGCAGTATTTCCCAGGTTCCATTTAGTTCCTAAAGGTCGAGACAAGGGTTGCCTACATAGTTCATCCTCCATGAGGCCTTTCCATACCACCACATGATGTGAACGACCTTCTTATATGCAAGATTCCATGATGCGTGGTTCCTTTCATTTAAGTTCGAATAGTCTTAAGTCCATTTACTTGGAGTTTATGGCAATTTATACAGACAATCACAATTTCTACAATCTAAACGTAAGGGAAAGCAATTATCATTTAATCGGGCATAATTAATGTAAATTCGCACTCAATCATAACATTCAAGCACATATAGGAACCCAATTAACCCCCTCACATAAATCCAATTCACATATCAGATATTTATAAACATACTGGTGTGCTAACTACAAGCACAAGCAAGGAACAATAATCATCGGATTGTCACTCACCCAACCATATAGTCCCTAATCGCAATAGTCAAGTGGCAAATTGTCTTTGAATAGGACGTCACCTGTTAAGACAAAATATCCTTATAAGTTTAGGTCAAAACTAACCTATATTAGTTTGGCTAGTTTTGTCAATTCTCTCAATTTTGAAGGTTTTAGTTTGTTCTTCATAACCTTTTTGTTTTAAATCCATTTTTCATGTATTTATAGTCATTTTAAAGGATTTCAAAAATTTTTTTCCATTTCTGAAGCCATTTTTATCATTTGGACTTCAAAAGGTCACATTCTAAACTGAGTAGATTGGGTGCACCCAGTTTAGATTTTATTTAAGTCCCATTTCCATCTAATTTGACCGAATAATCTAAGGGAATTTTACTTTAAACACTTAGATTGTGCTTAAAGCTTAAAATGGCATGTGAATGCTTTGTCTTTTTCTAGAAATTGTTCAAGTTCATCTAAGAATTTCATTTAGTTTTTCGGAAGGCTTTGGTTTCACCTTTTCTACCTAGTTTATGTTAGTTTTATGTTTTCCCTTTACCTTTTTAATTCCAAACTTTTTCTCTCGTTATTATGGCATCTTTAGGTTGTGGAAATGAAGAAATTCCCATGTTTAATTGGTCCTTAGTTATGGTTTGAGATTCTTGGATATGTTTCACCCCTTTCTCTAAATTTCTCACTACAAAAAGCGCCCTTCTTTTCCATATGAATTTCATATGATCTAAAAGGCGTGAAGTGGGTCAAAAATACATTTGGTTAACCCCTTAGGGTATGCATCCAAAAGCATCAAGAATCTCCCATTTCCGATTCTTATTGATTTTTCTAAAATTCCAACATACAAGTTAAGAAAGGAGTAGTGTTCCATTGTTTACATCCAAAGAAGAGGGATTACATTTCTAATTCTTTTCCTAAGCTAAATGATATGAACCACGCCAACCCGTGACGAAACCCAATACCAATACGTTCGGAAATTCGTTACCTAAGACGCCCAAACACCTAAAGTGGAAATTGCGACCCGTTGTCTATAAGCGAGACAAGAACCTTGGTATAATGTGAAGACGCCACAATCGGGATGAAAGACCGATTGATAAGTCGGGATGAACGCCATAGAAATTAATCCGATAAGTTCTAGTTAGTTCTTGAAGAACCAAGAGAGGAGCCTCTCAAAGACGTTTAATGTTCTAAGATGTATATTCTATCTCTGTATTCTAACTCTAGGAGCTTATATTAGGGTTTACGATGCGTAACATTAAAGCCCAAAACGACGTAACTTAGATAAGTTGCGCAAAAACACGAAAACAGAACAAGAAAGCCGATGGTGTAAACATGAAGGCCGACGGCATTGGAATGAAGGCCAGCGGCCTTGAGCCAGCCTTGAAGAGATACACGGCCGTGTACTTCTAGACGTGTATCTTTCTGTGGATTTGCTTGACTCCATACACGGCCGTACCTTTTAGCCGTGTATCTGGCCGTGTATGATTCTATGCAATCTTGAGATTCCTACACGGCCGTGCCTTGAAAATACATGCCCTCTTCATCCCGTGTCTGGTGTGACTTGTACAAGAGCAAGGGTCTTCCCATGGTTGTTCCAATCCGTTCCAACTTCATGATTGCTCCAATCCTTTCTGGCTTCATGGACATCCTTTATCAACCTGTTAAGTGCTTCCTTGAGTCGTTTCGCTCGACTTCTTGTGATCGGTCCAGGCGGCACTTCAAGAGGATCCACATTCCTTCTTCCGGCTCGACTCTCATCATGGATCTCATCACTAAACATACTCTAATATACATGGAAATTTGCAAAGCTAAGAAAATATAATCCTGATGCGAGATTGGTTTGATCGGATTCCTAACTGATATGAACCACACCAATGTGTGACGAAACCCAAAACCATTACATTCGGAATTCATTACCTAAGATGCCAAACACCCTCAAGTGGAAACCATGACCCGTTGTCTATAAGCGAGACAAGAACCTTAGTATAATATGAAGACGCCACAATCGGGATGAAAGACCGATTGATAAGTCGGGATGAACACCACAGAAATAAAAATCCGATAAGTTCTAGATTAGTTCTTTAAAAAACCAAGAGAGGAATTCTCTCAAAAGTGTTTTCAAACTTTCAATATTGTATGTTCTATATTCTAAATGTTCTAAACCCTAAGAGCTTTATATTAGGGTTTACAATTTGTAACAATAAAGGCCCAAAACGACATCACTTCAATAAGTACGTAAAAATAACAAAACAAGACATAAAGGCCGGCGTTAGGGAGATACATGGCCGTGTACTTTGGCCGTGTATAATTCTGTGGAACTTCTTGACAATATACACGACCGTGTACTTCTAGTCGTGTTTCTTTCTGTGGAAATTCTTGACACCATATACGACCGTGCCTTTGAACCGTGTATACGATCGTGTATGATTCTATGTAACCTCCAGACTCCTACACGGCCGTGCCTTGTAAAGACACGCCATCTTCACCCCGTATCCGGTATGACTTGTACAAGAGCAAGGGCATTCCCATGGTTGTTCCAATCCATTCCAGCTTCATGATTGCTCCAATCCTTTTCGACTTCATGGACATCCTTTATCAACCCGTTAAGTGCTTCCTTGAATCGTTTCACTCGATTTCTTGTGATTGGTCCAGGTGGCACTTCAAGAGGATCCACATTCCATCTTCTGGCTTAGCTCCCATCATGGCTCTCATCATTCCCCTCCTCTTGAAAAGGATTTGTCCTTAAATCATCACCTACATCAAAAGGACTCAAATCAATAACATTAAATGTGGCACTTACTTGATACTCACCTGGTAAATCTATCTTGTATGCATTATCATTGATGCGCTCAAGAATTTGAAATGGTCCATCACCTCTAGGAAGTAATTTAGATCGACGTTGC
Source organism: Laguncularia racemosa (assembly GCA_037954665.1). Lineage (NCBI taxonomy): Eukaryota > Viridiplantae > Streptophyta > Magnoliopsida > Myrtales > Combretaceae > Laguncularia > Laguncularia racemosa. The sequence goes on along the minus strand of JBBMOL010000496.1, from coordinate 161,383 downwards.
ACAGGAAACCGCTCTTTGCGCATGTGAACCCAAAGCCAATCTCCAAGTTCAAAAATAGCTTGTCGACGACCCTTGTTGGCTTGTTTCACATACTGCTCTATTCTTCGCTTAATGTTTAGCCTTGCCTTCTCATGTATCTGTTTAATAAATTCTGCTTTCTTCTTGCCATCTAGATTAACATACTCAGAAATAGGCAAAGGTGATAAATCCAAAGGAGTTAGTGGATTAAAACCATACACAATTTCAAAAGGAGTAAATTTAGTAGCAGAATGCACTGTACGGTTATAGGAAAATTCAACATGCGGCAAACAATCCTCCCAACTTTTAATATTCTTTTTAATTACAGCCCTCAACAAAGTAGATAAAGTTCGATTTACTACCTCGGTTTGACCATCAGTCTGTGGATGACAAGTAATAGAGAACAATAACTTAGTTCCTAACTTAGCCCACAAGGTCTTCCAGAAGTAGCTTAAGAACTCAGCATTTCTATCCGATATGATTGTTCTAGGCATACCATGTAATCTCACAACTTCCCTAAAGAACAAATTGGCAATATTGCAAGCATCATCTGTTTTGTGACAAGGAATGAAATGTGCCATCTTAGAGAATTTATCCACAACTACAAAAATAGAATCTCAACCATGTCTAGACCTGGGTAATCCTAACACAAAATCCATGGAAATATCTACCCAAGGCTCATGAGGAATGACACTAAACCTATATAACTCATCTAATATGTCATCTAAGCAAGGAATGGGATGACGATACTTTACCGTGATGTTGTTGATGGCGCGGTAGTCAACACACATTCTCCATGACCCATCCTTCTTAGGCACCAAAATCACAGGCACTGCATATGGACTCATGCTTTCTCTCACGTACCCCTTCTCCATTAATTCATCGACCTGCCTTTGGAGTTCCTTTGTCTCCTCCGGATTGCTCCTATAAGCTGGCTTGTTTGGAATCGATGCTCCGGGTACAAGGTCAATTTGGTGCTCAATACCACGAATAGGTGGTAATCCCTTTGGAATCTCCTCAAGGAAGACATCTTCAAAGTCCTGCACAATAGACACAACCACACTAGGCAAAGAGTTAGATAGTTCGTTAGTATTTAGACATGTTTCCTTAAAAACCAGCAACAACATAGGTTGCTTCATCACTAACGCTCTCCTCACTACACTCGCTCTTGCCACACAACTCTTCTTTTGCAAGGCTGCACTCTCCTTTTCACTCACCACCAAAGTTGATCCCCCTTCAACTTGGTCTCTCACACTCTTTCCAGCCTTCCTCTCTTTTTCCTTGTGAGTTCGACTTTTGTATTCCTTTTCTTTCTCATTGTCTTTTGCTCTCTCACTCTCCCTCTGTTTTTCACTCACCTTATGTCTTGCAAAAGACTGTTGTAGCTGCAATTGATCCTCATACACCTGCTTAGGTGTTAAAGGTTTAAGATTAAAGCTTTTCCCTTGGTGAACAAGCGTATACTTGTTAGAAAAGCCATCATGAACAACCTTTCTATCAAATTGCCATGGCCTTCCCAACAACACATGACACGCTTGCATTGGCACTACATCACATAACACCTCATCCTCATACCTACCAATGCGAAAATCAATCAAGGCTTGCTTAGTCACCTTAGTCTCGCCACTATCATTCAACCACTGCAATTTATATGGACTAGGGTGTTTAGTAGTCTTGAGTCCCAGCCTCTCAACAATAAAATTACTCACCACATTAGTGCAACTTCCTCCATCAATGATCCAACTGCAAATGTGATCACCTAGATAACATCTAGTATGAAAGATATTCTCTCTTTGCACCTCCTCTTCTTCCTTCACCTGCACATTCAAAACTCGCTTCACTACCGCCACTAACTTCCCCACTGTAGGCTCCTCATCATCACTAGCATCCTCTAATGGAGGCATATCATCTTCTTCACTATCCCCCTCAGTCTCATACTCACCATCATCACGCAGAATCATCACACGCCTATTTGGACATTAACTAGCAATATGGCCTCTACCTTGGCATTTAAAACATCTAATGTCACGATTTCTAGAAGTAGAAGAATCAGAGTTACCTTGGTTACCAGGAGTAGAAACTGCTTGCCTTAGCTCTCCTTTCGGTTTAGTGGGTAAAGGTTTTTCTTCCTTTTTCCATTGATTAGTCTTCCAGGTGGATGAACTAGTACCCTATTGAAACCGTGCATTACTACTACCTTTTCTCTTGTGCTGGTTCTCAACCTTTATAGCCATATGCACCATATCTTCCAATTCTACATAGTGCTGCAATTCTACAACATTTTGAATTTCTCTATTCAATCCAGCAAGAAACCTAGCCATGGTAGCCTCTCTATCCTCCTCTACATTCGCTTTGATCATCGTTACTTCCATCTCCTTGAAGTACTCATCCACGCTTCGGCTTCCCTGCCTAAGAGTTTGCAATTTGTTGAGCAATTCACGATAGTAATACGTAGGCACAAACCGCTTCTTCATCACCCTTTTCATCTCTTCCCACGACTCAATAGGTGGTTCGTCATTCCTTCTTCTATTCAAATTAGTTGATCCCACCACACTATGGCATAATCTGAAAATTCAATGGCAACAAGTTTCACTTTCTTTCTCCCACTATAGTTATGACAATCAAATACCATCTCTACCTTCTTCTCCCACTCTAAGTACGCTTCGGGATCATTCTTCCCTTGGAAAGGAGGAATCTTCATCTTTATGCTACTCAATTGATTATCCTCTCTATTCCTATCTCCTCTATCTTCCCAATCCCTAGTTCCTCTATTCCTACCACTATATCCTCGATAACTCTCGACAGAAGGCTCATCAAATTCATCATCCGACATTTCATCTCTACCCCTTGGTACTCTCCTAGAACAACTCTCCCTCTTACGCCCTTGGAAGACGTTTTTAGATTGCTCTAGTCTTTGCTCTACCGTCTCATGAATTTGTTCCATTCCCTCCTAAAACATTCTCTTCATCTCACCCCTCAACGCCTCAATCACTAACCTAGCATCAAACCTTCCCCTCTCACTTTCAGGAGAATGTTGCCTCGACATAGTTCCTGCAGAAAAAGATTAGTACTAACACAAATATATATAATTAAGCCTCACGATACACTCCCTTACATGTTTCGCTCAAAGGATGTTATCACACAGTCACTCGTGTATTCTCACAAGCAATGATGATATCAACTCACCAATTCCTCTTCTCAATTCTCTTGGAACTAACCCAAACTACACCGATTCCCTTCCGTAGAATTCAAAACAACTCTAGGGTTCGTAAATTTCCTCTTTTCTTTCCGATTTTTTTTTTGTCTTTGTCGTTGCTCTTGATTACGCTCCTTTTTTTTATGTCGTGATTCTTCTTTTTTTTTTTGTAACAAAATTGAATAGTAAGTACTACACTTTCAATAGACAATTAATACTATGAAATTGAATACTAACAATTGATATGAACGATTGGAGTTAGGGTTTTGATGTTACCTTCCTCAAACCGAACTGATGTTTAACAAACCTAAGCTCTGATACCAAACTGATGCGAGATCGATTTGATCGGATTCCTAATTGATACGAACTACGCCAACGTGTGACGAAACCCAATACCAATACGTTTGGAATTCGTTACCTAAGATGCCAAACACCTTCAAGTGGAAACCGCGACCCGTTGTCTATAAGCGAGATAAGAACCTTGGTATAATATGAAGACGCCACAATCGGGATGAAAGACCGATTGATAAGTCGGGATGAACACCACGGAAATAAAAATCCGATAAGTTCTAGATTAGTTCTTTAAAGATCCAAGAGAGGAATTCTCTCAAAAGTGTTTTCAAACTTTCAATATTGTATGTTCTATATTCTAAATGTTCTAAACCCTAGGAGCTTTATATTAGGGTTTACAATTCGTAACAATAAAGGCCCAAAACGACATCACTTCAATAAGTACGTAAAAATAACAAAACAAGACATGAAGGCCGGCGTCAGGGAGATACACGGTCGTGTACTTTGGCCGTGTATAATTCTATAGAACTTCTTGACAATATACACGACCGTGTACTTCTAGTCATGTATCTTTCTGTGGAAATTCTTGACACCATACACGGCCGTGCCTTTGAACCGTGTATACGACCGTGTATGATTCTATGTAACCTCCAGACTCCTACACGGCCGTGCCTTGTAAAGACACGCCATCTTCACCCCGTATCCGGTATGACTTATACAAGAGTAAGGGCATTCCCATGGTTGTTCCAATCCATTCCAGCTTCATGATTGCTCCAATCCTTTTTGACTTCATGGACATCCTTTATCAACCCGTTAAGTGCTTCCTTGAATCATTTCGCTCGATTTCTTGTGATTGGTCCAGGTGGCACTTCAAGAGGATCCACATTCCATCTTCTGGCTTGGCTCGCATCATGGCTCTCATCAAATCCTATTCTAAGTTATAGGATAGAAGCATTACAAGGAAAAAAAATGGAACAACATCACCTACAATGCAAGGATCCCACACAAGCAACTGGAGTTCCCCTTTCTTTTCCCACTTCTTAAAGTGACTTTAGGCTTTGATTTTCCTAGGATAATTATCTCTCGTAATGGCCCCTTAAGTGTTTTAGATAATAACAAGAAATGAGCTTGATTGGAGGTTGTTTTGTGTGTGATTCATGAGTGGATGTAGTGAGGGAGCAACTAGGGAGAACACGGGGGTAATTTAGGTGTCTCTCCAATGATGCGATATTTGAGCATTATTTAGAGGAGGGGGGGAGGGGTGGGGGGGGGGGGGGTTTAGGTGGTTCTTGTGAGTGGTTTTCTTATATTAATTCTTGAGAATTCTAGGGATTTTATGTGGAAGTCAAAGGGTGACGAAATTAGAAGGAAAAGCTTAGAGAAAGGTAGCTTGAATGTTGCTATTTTTGGGGAGTCCTAGTGCTATTTTTCTTGAGAGTGTTTGAGGGTGTTTATGGAGATTTGGTTAGGGATGTTTGAGGGGATATTTCTCTAAATAGAGGGGCTACATAAGGGGGGATTAGGTGTATAAAATCAAAAGATTTGGCAGCTGATTTGGGAGGGAATTTTCCTTTGGTCCATAGCATGTGTTATCAGACAATAGTGTTATCCATTGGATAAAGGGTCACATCTTGGGGAGCATATCTGCAATTTAGGGTGCTTTGGCATCAAGTTTGTCTCCCTTAGTCTCTTATAGTTAGTTTTTAGTTCTATGTCATTCGGTTAGACTAATCCTTGTTACGTCTCCACTTAATCTCCTAGTTATCCAATTGGTAGTTCAAATGGTTTGAAGGCAAATTGGGGCTTGTTTTGGGCTACCAATTCTCCTTTTTTTCTTGTGGTTATTTGGGCTTTGATTAAGGCTTGGATGGGGGAAATTTCAAGTCAAATTTAGGCTTTAGATTAGAGCATTTGATGGTTTAAATGCGGCCATATTCCTTTCCCTTGACACGCCACTTTTAGGAATTGTTAAAGGTAATGTTTTCCAATTTTTATTTCGCCTAACTTGATTGTTTTGTAGAGTTGGTTTTGATTAAAATTTTAGGTTTCTTTAGGCTAATTATGGGGTAGTTTGACGTCGTTTAAGCTTCAGTTCCATTCGGATCAAATCTTAGGTTTTTCCGAGCTCGACGTTGGTTGTTCTTAGTTCTAAAGGAATTCCGAACATCAAAAATTGTTTCTAAGAATTTGGGAATTGAATTCAGGCTTTTCGAATATCCAAATTCAAGTTTAGTGTTCCTAGGTTAAGGTCCTATTGTTGAGGTTCGGCTAAGTTTTGAATTTCTTAGATTTTGGTACGTTAGTTGGTTCGTATATCGCAAAGTGAATCCAATTTTGTAGTTAGGTTTTCTTATCTGCTTTCTGATGTATTTCTTTGAGATTTTTCTTCATATTAATTCTTGATTTGAAATTTGTTGGGGTTTACACTATAAGTTGATTAAAGTTAACTCAACTAGATTAAAAGTCGACTTGCGTTAGCTAGCTAACCCGACTTAGTAGCTTAAGTCTTCCATTCGACATCTTTGGGAAGATTTGAGTAAACTTAAAGTATTAAATCTTAGATCCAATATAACTTATGATAGACTTGGAACATAAGATGCTATAGATTTATATGATACCCTTTCCTAATAGATTTGATGGATTTGAATTAATAAAAGTTCAATTGAAAACCGTCAACTGCATTAATTTCCACTTAACTCTTTACCTGAGGGTATAACCTTATTCTCAAAATTCCACCTAGTAGCCAAAACTCATATTTAGTTAAATTTTATCTATTGGACCAATACTCAGCCCCAAGTATTCCTTGGGTATTAAATCTAAAAATTTGAACACGATTAATTAAAGTCTATTCTAATTTAACTAAAGTCAAGTTTTGATAGGTAATTAGACGATTCAAAAAAACTTGTTTTGACTTAAATCAATTCCTTTCTAATTTCATTCAATTTTATCCTAATCATAAGGATTAACACTATAAAACCTAGATTGGTAAGATAAAATCCAAATCAATAATGAATCAAACCTCGATCGTAGTCAAAATCAAAAGTTCCTAAACTTAAACTTAGAAAACCTTAATTGATTAAGCTTGACACCACTACCTAATCCTAATCTATTTTAACTAATGCTTTCTATAATTTATTATGCCATCCTTAATTACTTGATAACACACAAAATACAAGAAAAACACACCTAAAACCCAACCGATTTGCTTCCCCAAATAACTGTCAACTTCAAGTCTAATTTCTGCATGGAATCTTTGAAAAATCAAACCTTATCTTATCTTATCAAATCCAATCCTATCTTCATCAAATATAATCCTATCCTATCCTATCTAAATCCCATTATGTCTAACCTAACAAAATGACTTGGATAGGGACATGAAGTGGCCAATTCAAAGAAGGAAAGAATAAGCATATGATCCAATCTATTTAGGCATTATTACACTACATTATCTTATCTCATCTTATCCCCATCACATTCTATCCTACTCTATCCTATTCTTATCATGTTTACCTAGGAAAATGACTTGGAAGTGATGAGAAATAAATAAGCCAAAGCACCAGTCTAATTACCTCAATATTTACGTGAACATGCCTTCCCATTTCACCAATCAAATCTCAATTTATTCCACCTTATCTTATATTACCCTAACCTATTCCAGTTTACCCAAAATTATCTTGTCTAAACTAGAAAAAGGACTTGCAAATAACATGGAAATTTTTTAAACACATGGCCAGCTAAAGCACATGAAAAATGCCCATATGATCTTATCCTTTACACATAATTAACTCACCTCATCCTACTTCATCCTTAGCCATCCTTTCCTACTCTAATCTACCTTATCTTAAGACATCATTGCTGCCCTAAAATAGCCAATAATTCCCTCTCCTTAGGCATGGAAAATAGGCCCATCATCTTGTACGAAAAAAACAAAATAAAGCACTATAAAAACGAGATGAAAGGCATGATTTACTAAGGTAAAAATTTCTCTCCATTTCTCTTCCTCTTTCTCATGCCAACTATGCCTTTTCCACCTAACTTTCTCACTGAACTTTCTACTTAATCAAAAGAAAATCACACCCTCATTTAACCCTACACTTATCTCTAAAACCGACAAAAAGTTTGGTGATCACTTTTCCAAGATTCAAGGTAAAATACTTCCAAGAAGTTTGTGAAACTTCTACTAAATTTCTAAAGGAAGTAATTAACCTTATCTATTTCCTCTATTACAAGATCATTATCATAGGTTTCTGAGGAAACCCCGATCAAGAAAGGTAATCTCAAACTACCAAAGTTATCATCATAGTTTAGTCTTTAGAAAGTATACTAATAATGCGTATTTTCGAAAGTTATAGGTTCTATTGATCATTCCAGCTCAAGGAATCCTATTTTCATAATATTGTTCCACTACTCTTTTGTTTAGAAATTATATTCGAATATTTTGATATATCAAAGATATGAAATCCAAACCTTTAATAATTATGAAAAGTTTAAAGAAATGACGTTAAGGACATTTTCTCAAACTTTTAGGACTTATGATTCTTCATGACCATTTTTGACCTATTGGACTTTATTGGACTTATTCATGGACATATATTTGCTCTTATATGACATGATTTGAGAATAGGACTTTCCTTGATGAGGACCTAAACATAGACCTCGATGATAGACCAAACCCTAAACAAAAGAACTTAATACTAAAACATCCTAAAAGACTTTAATAAAACTTTAGTTGAGAGCAAGATATTAGAATAATATATTCTAGTAGTAGTTATTCCTATATGTATTTCTTTTATGTTTAATTATATGATTTTTTCTGAAGATTTTTAGTCTACCCGAGGATTATTACAACCTTTGAAAAATGGCCAAGTGAGTACTAATGATAATTGCCACTTTATTTGTGCTTATAATATTAGTTACACTTAAATTTGGAAATTAATAAACTATGTGTGTGCTTGATTTAGTTGATTTGATTACTTGATGAGAAATAAAGTAAAAGAGGCAAAATTACTTGTATTTATAGCTATTTCTTTAATTGACTAAGTGTCTACGAATTGGTTAGTCACCCATAAAATTATGCTAAGTATATCACAACTTTCATTTGAAATGGATCATTCATAGCATCTCTCACATATTTCTATTATATTTCACCACAGTCATGTAAATAATGGAAGGATGTCCTAAGGAAATATCTTATTCTAACAATTTAAAAATGATTTGAGGATCGTCGCATATTGGTAAGAATACATGTTCATTATTCTATTTTGGGCACATACATCTGAAGGTGTGCAGGTAGGAAAAACATTATTTTCTTTTATTAAAAGATCCTCAACCTAAGGTCAAAGGAGGGGTAAAATGGTCAAAAATATGCTTAGACTTCATGTAGTTTCAATTGACTACATGAGATAATTGGCATATACTTGTTCATGCATTCATGCATTAAAGTGATTACTTGTTTATTTTACGTGAAAGATGGTTTTAAGATAGGATCTTTGATAGGAATCAAAATCCGAGAAGACTTATCATTAGGGAAAGAACCAAAGGATTTCAAATCTTCGCGATGAGGGTCCTTTTTGAGCAAATCAACCTTGGAATTATTTGCTTACTAACCTCTTTTCTATTATTCATGTATTGTATATTCCAATAGGCACACTTATCATGCTTTATAGGGCGCTGGACAAACTCACTAAGACTTGGCTTGTGGGTTATCCATGGACTGACTTAAACTGAAGATGAGTTGGACCAACGAATTGATTTGAAGACCTGGCATGTTGAGGGCTATTTTTATTTGTTTGTTATTTATTTGGAACCATTTATGTTGTAAGTTTTTGGGACACTTTTATTTGTTTGTAATTTGTGTTTTAGGATCAACCACCCTATAGTGGCATAGTTGTAATTTTTGGAGTGTTTTTAACCTAATAGGAGCATGATGTGCTCAAAACCAAGTTCAAGCACAATCAAATGACTCAAGGAAAACAATTCTCAAGTCTCATACAAACTGGTTCAATCAACTAGGAAATTGCGTGACCCTAATGGAACTTTGATGAAATCCAATGGTTCAAAGATTCAATTAACTTCCACTAATGATCAATTTCACTAATCAACAATAAGAACAAGTGAATTACACATGAAATGGATGAAAAATAAAAGCACAAAACCGTGATGTACCCTCTTCCCACATAAGCTCAAATTCACGCCAATCACTAAAGTGTATTCAATCTCAAATGAACAATCAATCTTACAAGATTGTTGTCCATGAAATACAATCACAAATATGTCCAAGAAAGATTCAAATCTACCCTAGATATGACTCACTAGAGAAGAAATGAACACACAACAAAGATGAAATCGATATGACTCACAATTCAACTTTGTCGCACTCGCCATAATTCTAATTCTTGGGTTGAAATTGATAAGAGGTTTGAACTAAGGATGAACCCTAATTCCACACGTGAAAGTGCTAAGTTTGTTCTGCAAAATATGGCCTCCTCAAACCCTCTTCTAAGCAAGTATTTATACTTGCTACTCCGAGGGTTAGAAAGTGGTCAAAATTACAAGTTTGCTACTTTTAAGGTGGCTAGTCCAAAATGAAAATTACAAGGAAATGAAAGTGTCCCAAAACCGAATACAACAAAAAATAGTTCATAAAACAATTACAAAGTACAAAATATCATAAGTCTTCATGAACCAATGCCTCGAAATGGAAAACAATCGCAACGGATCTTTGATTGTCACCCTGTAAATGTTCTATGTCCATCAACTGTTGTAGGACATATTGGCATCCCATGGAGAATTATCATTGTACCTATAGGATTATTCTCAAATGTTTATTATAATAAAAGACATAAAGTAAAATATGAGCAATTTGGATCATCATCTAAATCGGGTTTTGAAAATATCGACTGTGCTAAAATTTTCCCATCAGAGAAAGTACAAATACTTGCTAATTAGGGTTTTAAAGGGACATTACATTTGACATCAAAATATACACTTTATGGCCGTGAGGGACATCTCTTGCAAGCTTCTACTCTTATCAATTTCAATTGTGGAATTGTGGCGAGTTGGCTTAGGAATCCTTGTAAGTTATATCAAGGTTATTTCTAAGTTGCATCCAATTATATCTAGTTTGTGATTAGATTGGTTCATTTTGTTTTATTTCACACAATTAAGGTTCCTTGTTCATTATATGGTTTAAGCCATTTGTTAATTGAAAGTTGGAATCACTTGTGTTGTTATTGAATTGGTTTTGTTTAATTTAGTACACACCATTTGTGGAGTTGTCTGTTTTCCATTTGCATGCTATTTTAGAGAATTGTTCATCAATTTAGTACACACCATTTGTGGAGTTATCTAGTTGATTCAACAATTGGAATGTGTAGATTGTGTTTTGAAATTTAGGCACATCATATTTGGTATAAGAGCTTATGGTTTAAGAGGAGGGATTTTGCAATTGAGATTTCAGAATTTAGGGTTCTTAACATCTTGATCCGAAATTGTGAAGTAGAGATTGAATTGTTTAATTGTGTTGTTAAGGAGTTGTAGTTACTGCTTGTTGTTATAGACGTGGAGCAATTGTAAATCCCTATCATCTTGTTGTTGACATGAACTTTGAAGGAAAAATAAGAAGTGTATTTCTTAGTGTTTGTTGTAGAATTGGAAATACAATATTTTTGGTATAAAGGGAAGTGCAATCCTTATATGATTTCGGAATTGAGCATTGTTGGGTGTAAATTCCAGATTTGAAATTGTGTGAAGAATAGGAAAACATTTGAAATTCAAACATCCATTAACTTGAAGTAGTTATTGAGTAGCATCAAGGATTTTTGTTTGAATTTGAATTGTCTTACCTTTTATGGAGAAGGTTGCATTTAGTGGAATTATTTGAATTATTGTTTGCTGACTTTGTTGTGTGGTTTCGATGAAAGGGGTTTGATACGATTCCAAGAGCGAAAATACGAGCACCAAAAAAAGGAGGACATAGGCGTCGGGAGAACCCAAGGCGAAGTCCGGCCAGCCTTAAGCCGACCTTGAATAAAGGCCGGCCGAGTTCACTTCAAGGCCGCCGGCCTTGGAGCCGGCCTAAATGGAGGCAGCCGGCTTTTGGTGCCGGCCTTGAATGTTTTCGCATAAATTTTTTTAGATGATATAAATAGGCGTCCTTAGGGTTTTTCGAGGGGAGATTATCATTTTGTTTTGTAAAACAGAGACACTTGAGTGGTGTAAGTCTTCTTTTGGAGATTTGAGAATATTGAGAATCGATTTTCACTATATTCGTATTGTTCTTATCAAATTCTTGGTTCCTATAGAATTTTTGGCGAGCATCGTTATTGAATTCTTAGAATTCTTTAACCATAGTGATTGATTTATAGAACGTGGTCTCTATCTTTCTATGATTTCATTGCGAAACAGTTTAATTTTATCAATCTTGGCATCTATAGATTAATAATTTTATCCATATCTTTGATTTTATACGTTAGTACCAAAATCCAGAAAAATCTAAAAATTTGTGTTATTTTATTGTTGTTGACGATTTGGTTTGTGTGAAGGAATTCGAATCCATTTTCAAATCATTTGGTATCAGAGCATCCGAATCCGCATCATTAAATGGTATTAGAGCGAAGGATTGATCAGATCGTGGGTTAAATCGGTAAGGCTGTTGATTCTCAATTCAATTGTAGTTTTAATTCAATACTGCTGTTGGTTGGGAAATTTGGAAATTTGTTTTGTGAATTGTATTGCTGTGAATTGGTGATTGGTCTGTTGTTGAGAATTGGGGGTTTTGTGAATATTTTTGCTAAAATTCAGTTGTTGAGTGTTGAATTGCTGTTAATTGGTGTTTGAGGCTGTTGTTGAGCTAATAATGGGGGTGTGGTTGTGACTAAGGCTGAGTTCAATCAAATCCAAGAAAATCTTAGATTGATTATGGAGAGATTAGAGGTTAGGGATAGAAGAAGCCATAGTGGTGCAGGAATTAGGAGGAGACACTCTAGTATTGAATCTGATGCTAGTAGTGGAAGGAATAGGAGAGGAAACAATGTTGACAAGCGTAAGGGGATTGAAAGCATCAAGCTGAAAATTCCACCTTTCACTGGTAGTAGTAAACCAGAGGAATTCCTAGACTAGGTGCCACGGGTTGAGAAGGTGTTTGACTGTTATGAGTGGGATGAGTGCATGAAGGTGAAGATGGCGTCTTTAGCATTTTCCGAATATGCTAGTTTGTGGTGGGATAAAGTACAAACTAAGAGACATAGGGCTGATGAGGAGAAAGTGCGTTCATGGGCTTTGATGAAAAGGTTGATGAGACGCAGATTTGTGCTAGACTACTATAAACAGGAGATGCTGATGGAGTTGCAATCCTTGAGGCAGGGTAAGAAGAGCATAGAAGAGTATGTGAAGGAGTTTGAGACATTAGTGGCAAGATGTGATATCTGGGAAACATCAGGTGAATCCATAGCTCGTTTCATCAATGGGTTGAAGATGGACATTGCTAGTGTAGTGGAACTCCAACATTATTAGACTCTTGAGGATGTGATTAAATTAGCCAGTCGGGTAGAGTGACATTAGCGCAGGCGGGATCAGAAATCATATCAACACCATAAATCAGATGATGGCGAGAGGGAGAAGGAAAGGAAGGAAAAGGGAAAAGCAGTCGTTAGTAAGGTTGTTGACCAAACACAACAAAAGAGGAGCAGAGATATCAAATGTTTTAAGTGTTTAGGACTTGGCCATATTGCTTCTCAATGTCCTAATAAAAGGGTTATGGTCATTAAGGGGGACAAAGTTGAGAGTGAGGAAGAAGAACAGAAGAGTACTGAGGCAGAAGAGGAAGATGAAGACATTATAGCGAATCTAGTATAGGGAGATATGCTAATGGTTCAGCAGGATGAAACTGTTTCTAGTCAGAGGGCCAATTTATTCCATATCCAGGGCATGGTGCAGGGAAAGACTTGTTTGATTGTGGTAGACACACGCAGTTGCACTAATGCTGCTTCAGCAAACTGGGTTACTAAGTTGGGTTTGCAGGTGGAGCAGCATCCAAGACCTTATGTACTTCATTGGTTGAGTCCACAGGGAGTTGTTCATGTACACAAACAGGTTCGTGTTCCATTGTTTATTAGTGATTATATTGACGAAATTGTTTGTGATGTAGCTCCTATGGAAGCTACACATTTGATCCTTGGAAGACCATGGCAGTATGACCTTAGAGCCAAGTATGATGGATACACCAATGAGTATACCATTCAGCAACAGGACAAGACATACAAGCTTCTTCCTATGAGTCTAACTGAAGTATAACACATAAGACTGATTTGCCTTAAGAAGCCCAAGGGAAAGAGGAGTCTATTTATGTGGCCTAACAGGATGGACGATACAAATTCGAGGTCGAATCATTTTCAACATGGAGGGAATGATACAATTCCAAGAGCGAAAATACGAGCACCAAAAAAAGGAGGACATAGGCATCGAGAGGACCTAAGGCGAAGTTCGGTCAGCCTTAAGCCGACCTTAAATAAAGGTCGGCCGAGTTCACTTCAAGGTCGCCGGCCTTGGAGCCGACCCAAATGAAGGCCGTCGGCTTTTGGTGCCGGCTTAAGTGAAGGCTGCCGGCCTTGAATGTTTTCACACAAATATTTTTAGATGATATAAATAGGTATCCTTAGGGTTTTTTGAGGGGAGATTATCATTTTGTTTTGTAAAATAGAGACACTTGAGTGGTGTGAGTCTTCTTTTGGAGATTTGAGAATATTGAGAATCAATTTTCACTATATTCGTATTGTTCTTATCAAATTCTTGGTTCCTACAGAATTTGTGGCGAGCATCATTATTGAATTCTTAGAATTCTTTAACCATAGTGATTGATTTATAGAATGTGGTCTCTATCGTTCTATGATTTGATTGCGAAACAGTTTAATTTTATCAATCTTGGCATCTATAGATTGATAATTTTATCCATATCTTCGATTTTATACGTTAGTACAAAAATCCAGAAAAACCTAAAAATTTGTGTTATTTGATTGTTGCTGACGATTTGGTTTATGTGAAGGAATTCGAATCCATTTTTGAATCATTTGGTATCAGAGCAAACCGAATTCCACATCATTTGGTATCAGAGCATATCAAATTCGCATTTGATATGCTCCGATACCAAATGATGCGGAATTCGGTATGCTCTGATACCAAATGATGCGAATTTGATATGCTCTGATACCAAATGATGCAGATTCGGATGCTCTGATACCAAATGATTCAAAAACGGATTCGAATTCCTTCACACAAACCAAATCGTCAACAACAATCAAATAACACAAATTTTTAGGTTTTTTTGGATTTTGGTACTAACGTATAAAATCAAATATATGGATAAAATTATCAATCTATAGATGCTAAGATTGATAAAATTAAACTGTTTCGCAATCCAATCATAAAACGATAGAGACCACGTTCTATAAATCAATCACTATGGTTAAAGAATTCTAAGAATTCAATAACGATGCTCGCCACAAATTCTATAGGAACCAAGAATTTGATAAGAACAATACGAATATACTGAAAATCGATTCTCAATATTCTTAAATCTCCAAAAGAAGACTCACACCACTCAAGTGTCTCTGTTTTACAAAACAAAATGATAATCTCCCCTCGAAAAACCCTAAGGACGCCTATTTATATCATCTAAAAAAAATTTGTGCGAAAACATTCAAGGCCGGCCAAAGGCCAGCGGCCTTCACTTAGGCCGGCACCAAAAGTCGACGGCCTTCATTTAGGTCGGCTCCAAGGTCGGCAGCCTTGAAGTGAACTCGACCGGCCTTTATTCAAGGCTGGCTTAAGGCTAGTTGGACTTTGCCTTGGGTCGTCCCAACGCCTATGTCCTCCTTTTTTTGGTGCTCATATTTTTGCTCTTAGAATCGTATCAGGGTTTCAACAAGAAGTGTTGTGTGTGTTATGGAAAGGAAGTGATACATTTGAAGTATTATTATTGTTGCTTAAAGGAGTGCACTGTGTGTATGTGTAAGTGTGAGTAACGGTGTGAATTGTTGTATGTGTAAAGTAGTGTTGTGATGAATTGAGTGCACCGTGATTGTGTGTATGTGTGGTGGTGTAAAGGTGTTTTAAATTGAAGAGTTGCAATATGTAGTATTGTGTATGTTGAGGCAAGAAGTTGCTACACTTGAAGTGTTGGTGTTATGGATAGAAGTGAGTACACCGTATGTGTATGTAGAGTAAGTTGCGGTTTGATAACTTATGTGGAAGTGGAGAAGTGCACCGTGACATGAAGGGGTGTGTGTGTGGTGTTGTATTTTGTAAAGTTAGTAAAGGGTTTATGTGTATTTGGTGTGGGTTTTTGTGTGTGTTGTTTAGAGAAGTGTTGATTAGTGGCGTAAGTGGTGGTGAAGTTGTACATTTATGTGTGTGTTGAGGTGTTGCAATTTGTGATTTATTATAGTATGAAACCTTGACCAGAAAGGAAGGTTTGAGTAGTAGAATTTGAATTCAAAAACAAACATTAAAGTGTGAAAGTGATTGAACTCATTTGATGAGATCCTTGATGAGAGTCAAGCCGGAAGAAGGAATGTGGATCCTCTTGAAGTGCCGCCTGGACCGATCAAAAGAAGTCGAGCGAAACGACTCAAGGAAGCACTTAACGGGTTGATAAAGGATGTCCATGAAGCCGGAAAGGATTGGAGCAATCACGAAGTTGGAACCGATTGGAACAACCATAGGAAGACCCTTGCTCTTATACAAGTCACACAGGACACGGGTTGAAGAGGGCGTGTACTTTCAAGGCACGGCCGTGTAAGAATCTCAAGATTGCACAGAATCATACACGGCCAGACACATGGCTAAAAGGCACGGCCGTGTATGGAGTCAAGAAAATGCATAGAAAGGTACACGGTCAAAGTACACGGTCGTGTACACGGCTGTGTATGTTGCCAGAAGTTGTACAGAAAGATACATGACCAGAAGTACACGGTTGTGTATATGACCGGAATGTGCACAGAAAAGTACACGGCCAAAGTACACGGTCATGTACACGGCCGTGTATCCCCTGCCGGCCAGCTTTTTCCTGTTTCGTGTTTTTACGCAACTTATCTAAGCTACGCCGTTTTGGACTTGTTTTTCACGAACTGTAACCCTATTATAAAAGCTCCTAGGGTTTAGAACAATAAAGAATTTACATCTTTGAACACTAAACACTTTTGAGAGGCACCTCTCTTGGTTCTTCAAGAACTAAATCGAACTTATCGGATTAATTTCCGTGGCATTCATCCTGACTTATCAATCGGTCTTTCATCCCAATTGTGGCGTCTTCACTTTTATACCAAGGTTCTTGTCTTGCTTATAGACAACGGGTTGCGACTTTAGGTGTTTAGGCGTCTTAGGCAACGAATTCCGAACGTATTGGTATTGGGTTTCGTCACGGGTTAGCATGGTTCATATCAATTTGGTATCAGAGCTTAGGTTTGTCAAAACATCAAGTCCGGTTGAGGAAGGTAATATCAAAAACCTTAACTCCAATCGTTCATATCAATTATCGTATTCAATCTCATAGAGGATAGAGGAAAATTTACAAACCCTAGAGTTGTTTTGAATTCTACGGAAGGAAATTGGTGTAGTTCGGGTTAGTTCCAAGAGAATTGAGAAGAGGAAATTGGCGAGTTGATATCATCATTATTTGTGAGAATACATGAGTGACTGTGTGATCTCATTATTTGAGCGAAACACGTAAGGGAGTGTATCGTGAGGTTTAATTATATATACATTTGTGTTAGTACTAATTATTTCTACAGGGACTATGTCGAGACAACATTCTCCTGAAGGTGAGAGGGGAAGGTTTGATGCTAGGTTAGTAATTGAGGCGTTGAGGGGAGAAATGAAGAGGATGTTCCAAGAGGGAATGGAACAAATTCATGAGACAGTAGAGCAAAGACTAGAGCAATCTACAAACGTATTCCAAGGGCGTAAGAGGGAGAGTTGTTCTAGGAGAGTACCGAGGGGTGGAGATGAAATGACGGATGATGACTTTGATGAGCCTTCTGTTGGGAGTTATAGAGGATATAGTGGTCGGAATAGAGGAACTAGAGATTGGGAAGATAGAGGAGATAGGAAAAGAGAGAATATATTTCATACTAGATGTTATCTAGGAGCTCACATTTGTAGTTTGATTATTGATGGGGGAAGTTGCTCCAATGTAGTGAGCAATTTTATTGTTGAGAGGTTGGGGCTCAAAACTGTTAGACACCCTAGTCCATATAAATTGCAGTGGTTGAATGATAGTGGTGAGACCAAGGTGAGTAAGCAAGCCTTAATTGGTTTTCGCATTGGTAGATATGAGGATGAGGTGTTATGCAATGTAGTGCCAATGCAAGCATGTCATGTGTTGTTGGGGAGGCCATGGCAATTTGATAGGAAGGCTATTCATGATGGCTTTTCTAACAAGTATACGCTTGTTCACCAAGGGAAAAGCTTTAATCTTAAACCGTTAACACCCAAACAAGTGTATGAGGACCAGTTGCAGCTACAACAGTCTTTTGCAAAACATAAGGTGAGTGAAAAGCAGAGTGAGAGTGAGAGAGCAAAAGACAATGAGAAGAAAAAGAAATATAAGAGTCAAGATCAAAAGGAAAAGGAGAGGAAGGCTGGAAAGAGTGTGAGAGGCCAAGTTGAAGGGGAATCAACTTTGGTGGTGAGTGAAAAGGAGAGGGTAGCCATGTAAAAGGAGAGTTGTGTGGCAAGAGCGAGTGTAGTGAGGAGAGCATTAGTGAGGAAGCAACCTATGTTGTTGCTGATTTTTGAGGAAACATGTGTGACTACTAACGAATTATCTAACTCTTTGCCTAGTGTGGTTGTGTCTCTTGTGCAGGACTTTGAAGATGTCTTCCCGGAAGAGATTCCAAAGGGATTACCACCTATTCGTGGTATTGAGCACCAGATTGACCTTATACCCAGAGCATTGATTCCAAACAAACCAGCTTATAGGAGCAATCCCGAGGAGACAAAGGAACTCCAAAGGCAGGTCGATGAACTAATGGAGAAGGGGTACGTGAGAGAGAGCATGAGTCCATGTGCAGTGCCTGTGATTTTGGTGCCTAAGAAGGATGGGACATGGAGAATGTGTGTTGATTGCCGCGCCATCAACAACGTTACGGTAAAGTATCGTCATCCCATTCCTCGCTTAGATGACATGTTAGATGAGTTACATGGGTCTAGTGTCTTTTCTAAAATTGATCTGAAAAGTGGATATCACCAAATTAGAATGAAAGGGTGATGAATGGAAAACTGCATTTAAGACAAAATATGGATTGTATGAGTGGTTAGTAATGCCTTTCGGGTTAACTAATGCACCTAGTTCTTTTATGAGACTTATGAACCATGTTTTGAGAACATTTATTGGAAAATTTGTGGTTTTCTATTTTGATGACATTCTTATTTACAGCAAAAGTTTGGAAGATCATATGTCACACTTGAGGGATGTTTTAGAAGTGCTTCGAAAGGAACAATTATATGCTAACCTCAAGAAGTGCACTTTTTGCACAGACAAACTTGTGTTTCTTGGTTTTGTTGTTAGTGCGCAGGGAATATAGGTTGATGAAGAAAAGGTTCGTGCGATCCAAGAATGGCCTAGTCCAACCAATGTAAGTAATGTACGGAGTTTCCATGGACTAGCGAGCTTTTACAGGAGATTTGTGAAGGATTTCAGCACCATTACAGCAGCACTTACTAAGGTAATTAAGAAGAACGTGGGGTTCAGCTGGGGAGAGCAACAAGAGAAGGCCTTTCAGACGCTTAAAAATAAGTAGACTCAGGCGCCGTTACTTGCTTTACCTAACTTTACTAAAACGTTTGAAATTGAGTGTGATGCTTTAGGATTAGGTATTGGAGTAGTGCTCATGCAGGAGAGAAGACTGATTGCATTCTTTAGCGAGAAGCTAAGTGGGGCAACCTTGAATTACCCTGCTTACGACAATGAGCTATATGCATTGGTTCGAGCCCTGGAGACATGGCAACACTACCTTTAGGCCAAAAGAGTTCGTGATCCACACTGATCATGAATCTTTGAAGTATTTGAAGGGGCAACACAAGCTGAACAAAAGGCATGCTCAATGGGTGGAGTTCATCGAAACATTTCCATATGTCATCCACTACAAGCAAGGTAAAGAGAATGTAGTTGCTGATGCACTTTCTAGAAGGTATACTCTTATCTCTACTCTTAGTTCTAGACTTCTTGGTTTTGAGCACATTAAGGAGTTATATGCTACCGATCGAGATTTTTTTGAGGAGTATGTGCAATGTGAGAAGAGTGGGCATGGAAAATTTTATAAATATGACGGATTCTTGTTTAGGGAGAGTAAACTGTGCATTCCAATTTGTTCTCTGAGAGAATTACTTGTGAGGGAGTCTCATGGAGGAGGTTTAATGGGACACTTTGGAGTAGCTAAAACCTTAGGGGTATTACAGGAACACTTCTATTGGCCTCACATGAAACGAGATGTTGAGAGGATTTGTGAGCGATGTGTCACATGTAAGCAAGTGAAATCTAGAGTCCAACCTCAAGGGCTTTACACCCCACCTCCCATTCCTCATGAGCCTTGGGTAGATATTTCTATGGATTTTGTGTTAGGATTACCCAGGTCTAGACATGGTCGGGATTCTATTTTTGTAGTTGTTAATAGGTTTTCTAAAATGGCACATTTCATTCCTTGTCACAAAACGGATGATGCTTGTAATATTGCTAATTTATTCTTTAGGGAAGTTGTGCGATTGCATGGTATGCCTAGAACAATTGTATCAGATAGGGATGCTAAGTTCTTAAGCTACTTTTAGAAGACTTTGTAGGCTAAGTTAGGAACTAAGTTATTGTTTTCTACTACTTGTCATCCATAGATTGACGGTCAAACTGAGGTAGTGAATCGAACTTTATCTACTTTGTTGAGGGCTGTAATTAAAAAGAATATTAAGAGTTGGGAGGATAGTTTGCCCCATGTTGAATTTGCTTATAACTGTACAGTGCATTCTGCTACTAAATTTTCTCCTTTTGAAATTGTGTATGGTTTTAATCCACTAACTCCTTTAGATTTATCACCTTTGCTTATTTTTGAGTATGTTAATTTAGATGGCACGAAGAAGGCCGAATTTGTTAAACAGATCCACGAGAAGGCAAGGCTGAACATTGAGCGACGAACAGAGTAGTATGTGAAACAAGCAACAAGGGTCATCGACAAGCTGTTTTTGAACCTGGAGATTGGGTTTGGGTTCACATGCGCAAAGAGTAGTTTCCCATGTAGCGTTGATCTAAACTACTTCCTAGAGGCGATGGACCATTTCAAGTTCTTGAGCGCATCAATGATAATGCATACAAGATAGATTTGCCTGGTGAGTATCAAGTAAGTGCCACATTTAATGTTACTGATCTTAGTCCTTTTGATGTAGGTGACGATTTGAGGACAAATCCTTTTCAAGAGGAGGGGAATGATGAGATCTTTGATGAGAGTCAAGCCGGAAGAAGGAATGTGGATCCTCTTGAAGTGCCGCCTGGACCAATCACAAGAAGTCGAGAGAAACGACTCAAGGAAGCACTTAACGGGTTGATAAAGGATGTCCATGAAGCCGGAAAGGATTGGAGCAATCATGAAGTTGGAACGGATTGGAACAACCATGGGAAGACCCTTGCTCTTATACAAGTCACACCAGACACGGGTTGAAGAGGGCGTGTACTTTCAAGGCATGGCCGTGTAAGAATCTCAAGATTGCACAGAATCATACACGGCCAGACACACGGCTAAAAGGCACGGCCGTGTATGGAGTCAAGCAAATGCACAGAAAGGTACACGGTTAAAGTACACGATCGTGTACACGGCCGTGTATGTTGCCAGATGTTGTACAAAAGATACACGACCCGAAGTACACGATCGTGTATATGACCGGAATGTGCACAGAAAAGTACATGGCCAAAGTACACGGTCGTGTACACGGCCGTGTATCCCCTGCCGGCCAGCTTTTTCTGTTTCATGTTTTTATGCAACTTATCTAAGCTACATTGTTTTGGACTTGTTTTTCACGAATTGTAACCCTAGTATAAAAGCTCCTAGGGTTTAGAACAATAAAGAATTTACATCTTTGAACATTAAACACTTTTGAGAGGCACCTCTCTTGGTTCTTCAAGAACTAAATTGAACTTATCGGATTAATTTCCGTGGCGTTCATCCCGACTTATCAATCGGTCTTTCATCCCGATTGTGGCGTCTTCATTTTTATACCAAGGTTCTTGTCTCGCTTATAGACAACGGGTCGCGGTTTCCACTTTAGGTGTTTGGGCGTCTTAGGCAACGAATTTCGAACGTATTGGTATTGGGTTTCATCACGGGTTGGCGTGGTTCGTATCATCATTTCTTAAACACTTGTTGATTGAATTTAATTCTTAACTACTTGGAAGTGATTGTGTGTACTTCATTTATTTAACTTCACTTGAAGTGGTAATAATCAATTCTTGTATTGGTTTTGTGTGAGCACCGTGGGTGTATAAGGGTGTGTTTTTGTGGTGTTTGTAGTGAAGTGTGTGTTGAAGTTAGTTAATAACCATGTCAAATGATGTGCATACTTTTACTACTTTAGTACATCAAGCATTGACTTCCTCTCCAACCATTGATGATGGACAAAGAGAAAACTTGTTCCATACTTCTTTTAGGTTACAAGGAAACTTGTGCATAATTATTATTGAAGGTGGTAGTTGTACTAATGTTGTAGATGCATCATTAGTATCGAAGTTGAAACTTGAAACTATCCCGCATCCCGAACCCTATACATTACATTAGCTAAATAATCAGGATAGTCTTTATATGGCCTAAAGGGCTAGGGTACCCTTCAGTATAGGAGACAAGTACTGTGATGAACTTGTGATATTATTCCTATGTGTATATCCCATATATTACTTAGTAGGCTACGGTTATATGATAGAACGGTATTACATGATAGGTATAGAAACACTTGTATGTTCCAACAGGATGGTAAACGTATAGTATTGAACCCTATGTCGTCATTAGAGGTCTAGAAGATGCAAAGACGAATAAGACAACCATCATAGATTCCTGAGGATCATAGCCACATGAACAAATCTTCAAAGGTTCCTAAGATTTCTAGTTACGCGAGCCAACCCATAGAGCACAAAATTTGTCAAACACAGATGTGCCAACCTTCAGAGGATCTTGATGGTCAGAGTCAAATGAGCAGACCACCAGAGGACCAAACTGTTCAGGGGTAGTTGTGTTCATGATATGAGATCGGTTTGATCGGATTCCTAATTGATACGAACCACGCCAACGTATGACGAAACCCAATACCAATACGTTCGGAATTCATTACCTAAGATGCCAAACACCCTCAAGTGGAAACCGTGACCCATTGTCTATAAGCGAGACAAGAACCTTGGTATAATATGAAGATGCCATAATCGGATGAAAGACCGATTGATAAGTCGGGATGAAGCCACGAAAATAAAATCCAATAAGTTCTAGGTTAGTTCTTTAAAGAACCAAGAGAGGAATTCTCTCAAAAGTGTTTTTTCAAAGTTCAATCTTGTATGTTCTATATTCTAAATGTTCTAAACCCTAGGAGCTTTATATTAGGGTTTACAATTTGTAACAATAAAGGCCCAAAACGACATCACTTCAATAAGTGCGTAAAAATAACAAAACAAGACATGAAGGCCGGCGTCGGGGAGATACACGGTCGTGTACTTTGGCCGTGTATAATTCTGTGGAACTTCTTGACAATATACACGACCGTGTACTTCTAGTCGTGTATCTTTCTATGGAAATTCTTGACACCATACACGGCCGTGCCTTTGAACCTTGTATACGACCGTGTATGATTCTGTGTAACCTCCAGACTCCTACACGGCCGTACCTTGTAAAGACACGCCATCTTCACCCCGTATCCGATATGACTTGTATAAGAGCAAGGGCATTCCCATGGTTGTTCCAATCCATTCCAGCTTCATGATTGCTCCAATCCTTTTTGACTTCATGGACATCCTTTATCAACCCGTTAAGTGCTTCCTTGAATCGTTTTGCTCGATTTCTTGTAATTGGTCCAGGTGGCACTTCAAGAGGATCCACATTCCATCTTCTGGCTTGGCTCCCATCATGGATCTCATCATTCCCCTCCTCTTGAAAAGGATTTGTCCTCAAATCATCGCCTGCATCAAAAGGACTCAAATCAGTAGCATTAAATGTAGCACTTACTTGATAATCATCGGGTAAATCTATCTTGTATGCATTATCATTGATGCGCTCAAGGATTTGAAATGGTCCATCGCCTCTAGGAAGTAGTTTAGATCGATGCTGCACAGGAAACCGCTCTTTGCGCATGTGAACCCAAACCCAATCTCCAGGTTCAAAGACAGCTTGTCGACGACCCTTGTTGGCTTGTTTCACATACTGCTCTATTATTCGCTCAATGTTTAGCCTTGCCTTCTCATGGATCTGTTTAACAAATTCTGCTTTCTTCTTGCCATCAAGATTAACATACTCAGAAATAGGCAAAGGTGATAAATCCAAAGGAGTTAGTGGATTAAAACCATACACAATTTCAAAAGGAGTAAACTTAGTAGCAGAATGCATTGTACGATTATAGGCAAATTCAACATGCTGCAAACAATCCTCCTAACTTTTAATGTTCTTCTTAATGACAACCCTCAACAAAGTAGATAAAGTTCGATTTACTACCTCAGTTTGACCATCAGTCTGTGGATGACAAGTAGTAGAAAACAATAACTTAGTTCCTAACTTAGCCCACAAGGTCTTCCAGAAGTAGCTTAAGAACTTAGCATCTCTATCTGATACAATTGTTCTAGGCATACCATGTAATCTCACAACTTCCCTAAAGAGCAAATTAGCAATATTGCAAGCATCATCTGTTTTGTGACAAGGAATGAAATGTGCCATTTTAGAGAATCTATCCACGACTACAAAAATAGAATCTCGACCATGTCTAGACTTGGGTAATCCTAACACAAAATCCATGGAAATATCTACCCAAGGCTCATGAGGAATGGGAAGTGGGGTATAAAGCCCTTGAGGTTGGACTCTAGATTTTGCTTGCTTACATGTGACACATCACTCACAAATCCTCTTAACATCTCGTTTCATGTGAGGCCAATAGAAGTGTTCCTGCAACACTCCTAAGGTTTTAGCTACTCCAAAATGTCCCATTAAACCTCCTCCATGAGACTCCCTCACTAGTAATTCTCTTAAAGAACAAATTGGAATGCATAGTTTACTCTCCCTAAACAAGAATCCTTCATGTTTATAAAATTTACCATGCCCACTCTTCTCACAATGCCCATACTCCTCATAAAAATCTCGATCAGCAGCATACAATTCCTTAATGTGCTCAAAACTAAGCAATCTAGAACTAAGAGTAGAGATAAGAGCATACCTTCTAGAAAGTGCATCAACAACGACATTCTCTTTACCTTGCTTGTAGTAGATGACATAGGGAAATGTTTCGATGAACTCCACCCAACGAGCATGCCTTTTGTTTAGCTTATGTTGTCCCTTCAAGTACTTCAACGATTCATGGTCAGTGTGGATCACGAACTCTTTTGGCCAAAGATAGTGTTGCCAAGTGTCCAGTGCTCAAACCAAGGCATGTAACTCCTTATCATAAGTACGGTAGTTCAAGGTTGCCCCACTTAGCTTCTCGCTAAAGAATGCAATTGGTCTTCTCTCTTGCATGAGCACTGCTCCAATACCTAATCCTGAAGCATCACACTCAATTTCAAACGTTTTAGCAAAGTCAGGTAAAGCAAGTAATGGCGCCTGAGTCAGCTTATTTTTAAGCGTCTGAAAGGCCTTCTCTTGTTGCTCTCCCCATCTGAACCCCACGTTCTTCTTAATTACCTCAATAAGTGGTGCTGCAATGGTACTAAAATCCATCACAAATCTCTTGTAAAAACTCGCTAGTCCATGGAAACTCCGCACATTACTTACATTAGTTGGACTAGGCCATTCTTGGATCGCATGAATCTTTTCTTCATCAACCTATATTCCCTGTGCACTAACAACAAAACCAAGAAACATAAGTTTGTCTGTGCAAAAAGTGCACTTCTTGAGGTTAGCATATAATTGCTCCTTTCGAAGCACTTCTAAAACATCCCTCAAGTGAGATATATGGTCTTCCAAACTCTTGTTGTAAATGAGAATATCATCAAAATAGACAACCACAAATTTGCCAATAAAAGTCCTCAAAACATGGTTCATAAGTCTCATAAAAGTACTAGGTGCGTTAGTTAAACCGAAAGGCATTACTAACCACTCATACAATCCGTATTTCGTTTTGAATGCAGTTTTCCATTCATCACCTTCTTTCATTCTAATTTGATGATATCCACTTTTCATATCAATTTTGGAAAAGACACTAGACCCATGTAACTCATCTAACATGTCATCTAAGCGAGGAATGGGATGACGATACTTTACTATGATGTTGTTGATGACGCGGCAGTCAACACACATTCTCCATGACCCATCCTTCTCAGGCACCAAAATCACAGGCACTGCGCTTGGGCTCATGCTTTCCCTCACGTATCCCTTCTCCATTAATTCACCGACCTGCCTTTGGAGTTCCTTTGTCTCCTCCGGATTGCTCCTATAAGCTGGCTTGTTTGGAATCGATGCTCCGGGTACAAGGTCAATTTGGTGCTCAATACCACGAATAGGTGGTAATCCCTTTGGAATCTCCTCAAGGAAGACATCTTCAAAGTCCTGCACAATAGACACAACCACACTAGGCAAAGAGTTAGATAGTTCGTTAGTATTCAGACATGTTTCCTTAAAAACCAACAACAACATAAGTTGCTTCATCACTAACGCTCTCCTCACTACACTCGCTCTTGCCACACAACTCTCCTTTTGCAAGGCTGCACTCTCCTTTTCACTCACCACCAAAGTTGATCCCCCTTCAACTTGGTCTCTCACACTCTTTCTAGCCTTCCTCTCTTTTTCCTTGTGAATTCGACTTTTGTATTCCTTTTCTTTCTCATTATCTTTTGCTCTCTCACTCTCCCTCTGTTTTTCACTCACCTTATATTTTGCAAAAGACTGTTGTAGCTGCAACTGATCCTCATACACCTGTTTAGGTGTTAAAGGTTTAAGATTAAAGCTTTTCCCTTGGTGAACAAGCGTATACTTGTTAGAAAAGCCATCATGAACAACCTTCCTATCAAATTGCCATGGCCTCCCCAACAACACATGACATGCTTGCATTGGCACTACATTGCATAACACCTCATCCTCATACCTATCAATGCGAAAAGCAATCAAGGCTTGCTTACTCACCTTAATCTCAGCACTATCATTCAACCACTGCAATTTATATGGACTAAGGTGTTTAGTATTCTTGAGTCCCAGCCTCTCAACAATAAAATTACTCACCACATTAGTGCAACTTCCTTCATCAATGATCAAACTGCAAATGTGATCACCTAGATAACATCTAGTATGAAAGATATTCTCTCTTTGCACCTCCTCTTCTTCCTTCACCTGCACATTCAAAGCTCTCTTCACTACTGCCACTAACCTCCCTATTGCAGGCTCCTCATCATCACTTGCGTCCTCTAATGGAGGCATATCATCTTCCTCACTATCCCCCTCAGTCTCATACTCACCATCATCACGCAAAATCATAACACGCCTATTCGGACATTGATTAGCAATATGGCCTCTTGATGAGATCCACGATGAGAGTCAAGCCGGAAGAAGGAATGTGGATCCTCTTGAAGTGCCGCCTGGACCAATCACAAGAAGTCGAGTGAAACGACTCAAGGAAGCACTTAACGGGTTGATAAAGGATGTCCATGAAGCCGGAAAGGATTGGAGCAATCATTAAGTTGGAACGGATTGGAACAACCATGGGAAGACCCTTGCTCTTATACAAGTCACACCGGACACGGGTTGAAGAGGGCATGTACTTTCAAGGCACGGTCATATAGGAATTCCAAGATTGCACAGAATCATACACGGCTAGACACACGTCTAAAAGGCACGGCCGTGTATGGAGTCAAGCAAATCCACAGAAAGATACACGTCTAGAAGTACACGGTCGTGTATCTCTTCAAGGCTGGCTCAAGGCCGCCGGCCTTCATTCCAACGCCGTCGGCCTTCATGTTTACGCCACCGGCTTTCTTGTTCTGTTTTCGTGTTTTTACGCAACTTATCTAAGTTATGTCGTTTTGGGATTTAATGTTACGCATTGTAAACCCTAATATAAGCTCCTTGGGTTAGAATACAGGGATAGAATATACATCTTTGAACATTAAACACTTTTGAGAGGCACCTCTCTTGGTTCTTCAAGAACTAACTAGAACTTATCGGATTCATTTCCGTGGCGTTCATCCCGACTTATCAATCGGTCTTTCATCCTGACTGTGGCGTCTTCACATTATACCCAAGTTCTTGTCTCGCTTATAGACAATGGATCGCGGTTTCCACTTTAGGTGTTTGGGCATCTTAGGCAACGAATTCCGAACGTATTGGTATTGGGTTTCGTCATGGGTTGGCGTGGTTCGTATCAGTTTGGTATCAGAGCTTAGGTTTGTCAAAACATCAAGTTCGGTTGAGGAAAGTAATATCAAAAACCCTAACTCCAATCGTTGATATCAATTATCGTATTCAATTTCGTAGTATTGATTGTCTTTTGATAGTGCAATATCGACTAGGCGATTGTTCAAAAAAAAAAAGAGTAAAAATCACAACAACAAAAAAAAGAAGAGAAAAGAAAAGAAACGAAAAACGTGATCAAGAGGAACAACCAAGACAAAAAAAAAAATCAGATAGAAAAATAGAGGAAAATTAACAACCCTAGAGTTGTTTTGAATTCTACGGAAGGAAATTGGTGTAGTTCAGGTTAGTTCCAAGAGAATTGAGAAGAGGAAATTGGCGAGTTGATATCATCATTATTTGTGAGAATACACGAGTGACTGTGTGATATCATCATTTGAGTGAAACACGTAAGGGAGTGTATCGTGAGATTTAATTATATATATATTTGTGTTAGTACTAATCTTTTCTGTAGGGACTATGTCGAGACAACATTCTCCTGAAGGTGAGAGGGGAAGGTTTGATGCTAGGTTAGTAATTGAGGCATTGAGGGGTGAAATGACGAGGATGTTCCAAGAGGGAATGGAACAAATTCATGAGACGGTAGAGCAAAGACTAGAGCAATCCATAAACGTATTCCAAGGGCGTAAGAGGGAGAGTCATTTTAGGAGAGTACCGAGGGGTGGAGATGAAATATCGGATGATGATTTTTATGAGCCTTTTGTTGGGAGTTATAGAGGTTATAGTGGTCGGAATAGAGGAACTAGAGAATAGGAAGATAGAGGAGATAGGAATAGAGAGGATGATCAATTAAGTAGCATAAAGATGAAGATTCCTCCTTTCCAAGGGAAGAATGATCCCGAGGCGTACTTAGAGTGGGAGAAAAAGGTGGAGATGGTGTTTGATTGTCATAACTATAGTGGGAGAAAGAAAGTGAAACTTGCTGCCATTGAGTTTTCGGATTATGCTATAGTGTGGTGGGATCAATTAATGTTGAATCGAAGAAGGAATGGCGAGCCACCTATTGAGTCTTGGGAAGAGATGAAAAGAGTGATGAAGAAGCGGTTTGTGCCTGCGTATTACTATCGTGAATTGCACAACAAGTTGCAAACTCTGAGGCAGGGAAGCCGAAGTGTAGATGAGTATTTCAAGGAGATGGAAGTCACCATGATTAGGGCGAATGTAGAGGAGGATAGAGAGGCTACAATGGCTAGGTTTCTTGCTGGGTTGAATAGAGAAATCCAAAATGTGGTTGAATTGCAGCATTATGTAGAATTGGAGGATATGGTTCACATGGCTATAAAGGTTGAGAACCAACATAAGCGGAAGGGTAGTAGTAATGTACGGTTTCAATAGGGTAATGGTTCATCCACTTGGAAGACTAATCAATGGAAGAAGGAAGAAAAGCCTTTACCCATCAAACCAAAAGGGGAGCTGAGGCAAGCGGGTTCTACTCCTGGTAACCAAGGTAACCCTGATTCTTCTACTTCTAGAAATCGTGACATTAGATGCTTTAAATGCCAAGGTAGAGGCCATATTGCTAATCAATGTCCAAATAGGCATGTGATGATTTTGCGTGATGATGGTGAGTATGAGACTGAGGGGAATAGTGAAGAAGATGATATGCCTCCATTAGAGGATGCTAGTGATGATGAGAAGCCTGCAATGGGAAGGCTAGTGGCAGTAGTGAAGCGAGCATTGAATGTGCAGGTGAAGGAAGAAGAGGAGGTGCAAAGGGAGAATATATTTCATACTAGATGTTATCTAGGAGATCACATTTGTAGTTTGATCATTGATGGAGGGAGTTGCACCAATGTAGTGAGCAATTTTATTGTTAAGAGGCTGGGGCTCAAAACTGTTAGACACGCTAGTCCATATAAATTGCAGTGGTTGAATGATAGTGGTGAGACTAAGGTGAGTAAGCAAGCCTTGATTGGTTTTCGCATTGGTAGATATGAGGATGAGGTGTTATGCGATGTAGTGCCAATGCAAGCATGTCATGTGTTGTTGGGGAGGCCATGGCAATTTGATAGGAAGGTTGTTCATGATGGCTTTTCTAACAAGTATACGCTTGTTCACCAAGGGAAGAGTCTTAACCTTAAACCTTTAACCCCTAAACAAGTGTATGAGGACCAGTTGCAGCTACAACAGTCTTTTGCAAAACATAAGGTGAGTGAAAAGCAGAGTGAGAGTGAGAGAGCAAAAGACAATGAGAAGAAAAAGGAATATAAGAGTCAAGATCAAAAGGAAAAGGAGAGGAAGGCTGGAAAGAGTGTGAGAGGCCAAGTTGAAGGGGAATCAACTTTGGTGGTGAGTGAAAAGGAGAGGGCAGCCTTGTAAAAGGAGAGTTGTGTGGCAAGAGCGAGTGTAGTGAGGAGAGCATTAGTGATGAAGCAACCTATGTTGTTGCTGGTTTTTAAGGAAACATGTTTGACTACTAACGACTTATCTAACTCTTTGCCTAGTGTGGTTGTGTCTCTTGTGCAGGACTTTGAAGATGTCTTCCCGGAAGAGATTCCAAAGGGATTACCACCTATTCGTGGTATTGAACACCAGATTGACCTTGTACCCGGAGCATCGATTCCAAACAAGCCAGCTTATAGGAGCAATCCGGAGGAGATAAAGGAACTCCAAAGGCAGGTTGATGAATTAATGGAGAAGGGGTACGTGAGAGAAAGCATGAGTCCATGTGCAGTGCCTGTGATTTTGGTGCCTAAGAAGGATGGGACATGGAGAATGTATGTTGACTGTTGCACCATCAACAACATCACGGTAAAGTATCGTCATCCCATTCCTCGCTTAGATGATATGCTAGATGAGTTACATGGGTCTAGTGTCTTTTCTAAAATTGATCTGAAAAGTGGATATCACCAAATTAGAATGAAAGAAGGTGATGAATGGAAAACATCATTTAAGACAAAATATGGATTGTATGAGTGGTTAGTAATGCCTTTCGGTTAAACTAATGCACCTAGTACTTTTATGAGACTTATGAACCATATTTTGAGGACTTTTATTAGAAAATTTGTGGTTGTCTATTTTGATGATATTCTTATTTACAACAAGAGTTTGGAAGATCATATGTCTCACTTGAGGGATGTTTTAGAAGTACTTCGAAAGGAACAATTATATGCTAACCTCAAGAAGTGCACTTTTTGCACAGACAAACTTGTGTTTCTTGGTTTTGTTGTTAGTGCACAGGGAATACAGGTTGACAAAGAAAAGGTTCGTGCGATCCAAGAATGGCCTAGTCCAACCAATGTAAGTAATGTGCGGAGTTTCCATAGACTAGCGAGTTTTTACAGGAGATTTGTGAAGGATTTCAGCACCATTGCAGCACCACTTACTGAGGTAATTAAGAAGAACGTGGGGTTCAGCTGGGGAGAGCAACAAGAGAAGGCCTTTCAGACGCTTAAAAATAAGCTGACTCAGGCGCCGTTACTTGCTTTACCTAACTTTGCTAAAACGTTTGAAATTGAGTGTGATGCTTCAGGATTAGGTATTGGAGCAGTACTTATGCAGGAGAGAAGACCAACTGCATTCTTTAGCGAGAAGCTAAGTGGGGCAACCTAGAATTACCCTACTTACGACAAGAAGCTATATACATTGGTTCGAGCCCTGGAGACATGGCAACATTACCTTTGGCCGAAAGAGTTCGTGATCCACACTGATCATGAATCCTTGAAGTACTTGAAGGGGCAACACAAGCTGAATAAAAGGCATGCTCGTTGGGTGGAGTTCATCGAAAAATTTCCATGTGTTATCCACTACAAGCAAGGTAAAGAGAATGTCGTTGCTGATGCACTATCTAGAAGGTATACTCTTATCTCTACTCTTAGTTCTAGACTGCTTGGTTTTGAGCACATTAAGGAGTTATATGCTGCTGATCGAGATTTTTGTGAGGAGTATGTGTATTGTGATAAGAGTGGGCATGGAAAATTTTATAAACATGAAGGATTCTTTTTTAGGGAGAGTAAACTGTGCATTCCAATTTGTTCCTTAAGAGAATTACTAATAAGGGAGTCTCATGGAGGAGGGTTAATGGGACACTTTGGCGTAGCCAAAACATTAGGGGTATTGCAGGAACACTTCTATTGGCCTCACACGAAACGAGATGTTGAGAGGATTTGTGAGCGATGTGTCACGTGTAGGCAAGCGAAATCTAGAGTCCAACCTCAAGGGCTTTACACCCCACTTCCCATTCCTCATGAGCCGTGGGTAGATATTTCTATGGACTTTGTGTTAGGATTACCCAGGTTTAGACATGGTCGGGATTCTATTTTTGTAGTTGTTGATAGATTCTCTAAAATGGCACATTTCATTCCTTGTCACAAAACGGATGATGCTTGTAATATTGCTAATTTATTCTTTAAGGAAGTTGTGCGATTGCATGGTATGCCTAGAACGATTGTATCAGATAGGGATGCTAAGTTCTTAAGCTACTTTTAGAAGACCTTGTGGGCTAAGTTAGGAACTAAGTTATTATTTTCTACTACTTGTCATCCACAGATTGACGGTCAAACTGAGGTAGTGAATCAAGCTTTATCTACTTTGTTGAGGGCTGCAATTAAAAAGAATATTAAGAGTTGGGAGGATTGTTTGCCGCATGTTGAATTTGCTTATAACCGTACAGTGCATTCTGCTACTAAATTTTCTCCTTTTGAAATTGTGTATGGTTTTAATCCACTAACTCCTTTGGATTTATCACCTTTGCCTATTTCTGAGTATGTTAATTTAGATGGCACAAAGAAGGCCGAATTTGTTAAACAGATCCACGAGAAGGCAAGGCTGAACATTGAGCGACGAATAGAGCAGTATGTGAAACAAGCCAACAAGGGTCGTCGACAAGTTGTTTTTGAACCTGCAGATTGGGTTTAGGTTCACATACGCAAAGAGCGGTTTCCTATGCAGCGTTGATCTAAGCTACTTCCTAGAGGCGATGGACCATTTCAAGTTCTTGAGCGCATCAACGGCAATGCATACAAGATAGATTTGCCTAGTGAGTATCAAGTAAGTGCCACATTTAATGTTATTGATTTGAGTCCTTTTGATGTAGGTGAAGATTTGAGGACAAATCCTTTTCAAGAGGAGGGGAATGATGAGATCCTTGATGAGAGTCAAGCCGGAAGAAGGAATGTGGATCCTCTTGAAGTGCCACCTGGACCGATCATAAGAAGTCGAGCGAAACGACTCAAGGACGCACTTAACGAGTTGATAAAGGATGTCCATGAAGCCGGAAAGGATTGGAGCAATCATGAAGTTGGAATGGATTGGAACAACCATGGGAAGACCCTTGCTCTTATACAAGTCACACTGGACACGGGTTGAAGAGGGCATGTACTTTCAAGGAACGGCCATGTAGGAATTCCAAGATTGCACAGAATCATACACGGCTAGACACACGGCTAAAAGGCACGGCCGTGTATGGAGTCAAGCAAATCTACAGAAAGATACACGGCCGTATATCTCTGCAAGGTCGGCTCAAGGCCACCGGCCTTCATGTTTACGCCACCGGCTTTCTTGTTTTGTTTTCGTGTTTTTATGCAACTTATCTAAGTTATGTCATTTTAGGCTTTAATGTTACGCATTGTAAACCCTAATATAAGCTCCTAGGGTTAGAATACAGGGTTAGAATATACATCTTTGAACATTAAACACTTTTGAGAGGCACCTCTCTTGGTTCTTCAAGAACTAACTAGAACTTATCAGATTCATTTCCGTGGCGTTCATCCTAACTTATCAATCGGTCTTTCATCCCGATTGTGGCGTCTTCACATTATACCAAGGTTCTTGTCTCGCTTATAGACAACGGGTCGCGGTTTCCACTTTAGGTGTTTGGGCGTCTTAGGCAACGAATTCCGAATGTATTGGTATTAGGTTTCGTCACGGGTTGGCGTGGTTCGTATCACCTCTACCTTGGCTTTTAAAACATCTAATGTCACGATTTCTAGAAGTAGAAGAATTAGGTTTACCTTGGTTACCAGGAGTAAGACCCGCTTGCCTCTGCTCTCCTTTCGGTTTAGTGGGTAAAGGCTTTTCTTCCTTCTTCCATTGGTTAGTCTTCCAAGTGGATGAACCAGTACCCTGTTGAAACCGTGCATTACTACTACCTTTTCTCTTATGTTGGTTCTCAACCTTTATAGACATATGAACCATATCCTCTAATTCTACATATTGCTACAATTCAACAACATTTTGAATTTCTCTATTCAATCCAGCAAGAAATCTAGCCATGGTAGCCTCTCTATCCTCCTCTACATTCGCCCTGATCATAGTAACTTCCATCTCCTTGAAATACTCATCCACACTTTGGCTTCCCTGCTTAAGAGTTTGCAATTTGTTGTGCAATTCATGATAGTAATAGGTAGGCACAAACCGCTTCTTCATCACCCTTTTCATCTCTTCCTATGACTCAATAGGTGGTTTGCCATTCCTGCTTCTATTCAACATTAGTTGATCCCACCACACTATGGCATAATCCAAAATTTCAATGGTAGCACGTTTCACTTTCTTTCTCCCATTATAGTTATGACAATCAAACACCATCTCCACCTTCTTCTGCCATTCTAAGTACGCCTCGGGATCATTCTTCCCTTGGAAAAGAGGAATCTTCATCTTTATACTACTCAATTGATTATCCTCTCTATTCCTATCTCCTCTATCTTCCCAATCCCTAGTTCCTCTATTTCGACCACTATAACCTCTATAACTCCCGACAGAAGGCTCATCAAAGTCATCACCCATCATTTCATCTCCACCCCTTTGTACTCTCCTAGAACGACTCTCCCTCTTACGCCCTTGGAAGACATTTGTAGATTGCTCTAGTCTTTGCTCTACCGTCTCATGAATTTGTTCCATTCCCTCCTGAAACATTCTCTTCATCTCACCCCTCAATGCCTCAATCACTAACCTAGCATCAAACCTTCCCCTCTCACTTTCAAGAGAATGATGCCTTGACATAGTTCCTGCAGAAAAAGATTAGTACTAACACATATATATATATGATTAAACCTCACGATACACTCCCTTACGTGTTTTGCTCAAATGATGATATCACACAGTCACTCGTGTATTCTCACAAACAATGATGATATCAACTTGCCAATTCCTCTTCTCAATTCTCTTGGAACTAACCCAAACTACACCAATTCCCTTCCGTGGAATTCAAAACAACTCTAAGGTTCGTAAATTTCCTCTTTTTCCTTCCGATTTTTTTTTTTGTCTTTGTTGTTGCTCTTGATCACACTCCTTTTTTTTGTGTCGTGATTCTTCTTTTTTTTTTGTAACAAAATTGAATAGTAGGTACTGCACTTTCAATAGACAATTAATACTATGAAATTGAATACTAACAATTGATATGAACGATTGGAGTTAGGGTTTTGATGTTACCTTCCTCAAACCGAACTGATGTTTAACAAACCTAAGCTCTGATACCAAACTGATACGAGATCGGTTTGATCGGATTCCTAATTGATACGAACCACGCCAACGTGTGACGAAACCCAATACCAATACGTTCGAATTCGTTACCTAAGATGCCAAACACCCTCAAGTGGAAACTGCGACTCGTTGTCTATAAGCGAGACAAGAACCTTCGTATAATATGAAGACGCCACAATCGGGATGAAAGACCGATTGATAAGTCGAGATGAACGCCACAGAAATAAAATCCAATATGTTCTAGGTTAGTTTTTTAAAGAACGAAGAGAGGAATTCTCTCAAAAGTTTTTTTCCAAACTTCAATGTTGTATGTTCTATATTTTAAATGTTCTAAACCTTAGGAGCTTTATATTAAGGTTTACAATTCGTAACAATAAAGGCCCAAAACGACATCACTTCAATAAGTGCATAAAAATAACAAAACAAGACATGAAGGCCGGCGTCGGGGAGATACACGGCCGTGTACTTTGGCCGTGTATAATTCTGTGGAACTTCTTGACAATATACACAATCGTGTACTTCTAGTCGTGTATCTTTCTGTGGAAATTCTTGACATACGACCGTGTATGATCTGTGTAACCTCCAGACTCCTACACAGCCGTGCCTTTGAACCGTGTATACGACCGTGTATGATTCTGTGTAACCTCCAGACTCGTACACGGCCGTGCCTTTGAACCATGTATACGACCGTGTATGATTCTGTGTAACCTCCAGACTCCTACACGACCCTGCCTTGTAAAGACACGCCCTCTTCACCCCGTATCCGGTATGACTTGTACAAGAGCAAGGGCATTCCCATGGTTATTCCAATCCATTCCAGCTTAATGATTTCTCCAATCCTTTTCGACTTCATGGACATCCTTTATCAACCTGTTAAGTGCTTCCTTGAATTGTTTCGCTCAATTTCTTGTGATTGGTCTAGGTGGCACTTCAAGAGGATCTATATTCCATCTTCTGGCTTGGCTCCCATCATGGATCTCATCAGTTCACCTTCAGAGGTACTAAAGGCTCATGAGTAGTTGAGTAAACCTTCAAGGGATACTGAGGGTCAAAGTGATATGAGCAAATCGCTAGAGGGCCAGACTATTTAGAGACATTTGTGTCCACCTTCAAAGGTTTCAGAGGGCCATGAGTGGTTGAGCTAACCATTAGAGGACCATGAGGGTCAGCGACATACGAATGAGTTAGAAAAGGAGGAAACAATATCAATGGAACGGGTTAAAACAGGGGAAACTTTAGTGGATAATGGGGCATTATTTGTGTTGTAGATTAGATACATCTTAGAAATGGAGGAGAGAAAGCAGTCACCCCCTATGATATTTCAAATATTGGGATTCTGCAATGATACTTCTTTAGGTGGCTTGCTAGGAGAAAATAAAGTCTCTACAGCACTTGATCTGTCAGATTTGAGGACAAATCTTTTTGAGGCCTAAGGAGATGTTAGGAATCAAAATCCGACAAGACCTATCATTAGGGCAAAAACCAAATGATTTCAAATCTTGGCGATGAGGGTCCTTTTTTAGTAAATCAACCCTGGAATTATTTCCTTACTAACCTCTTTTCTATTATTCATGTATTGTATATTCCAACAGACACACTTATCATGCTTTACAAGACGATGGACAAACTCATTAAGACTCGGCTTGTGGGTTATCGATGGACCGACCTAAACCAAAGATGAGTTGGATTGACGAATTGATTTGAAGACCTGGCATGTTGAGGACTATTTTTATTTGTTTGTTATTTATTTGGAACCATTTATGTTGTAAGTTTTTAGGAAACTTTTATTTGTTGGTAATTTATGTTTTAGGATCGACCACCCTATAGTGGCATAGTTGTAATTTTTTTAGTGTTTTTAACCTAATAGGAGCAAGTATAAATACTTACTAACTAAGGTTTTAGAGGGACATTACATTTGACATCAAAATACACACTTTATGGCCTTGAGAGACATCTCTTGCAAGCTTCTACTCTTATTAATTTCAATTGTGGAATTGTGGCGAGTTAGCTTAAGAATCCTTATGAGTTATATCAAGGTTATTTCTAAGTTGCATCTAATTATATCTAGTGAGTAATATCCAGTTTGTGATTAGATTGGTTCATTTTGTTTTATTTCACACAATTAGGGTTCCTTGTTCATTATATGGTTCACGCCATTTGTTAATTGAAAATTGGAATCACTTGTGTTATTATTGAATTAGTTTTGTCTAATTTAGTACACACCATTTGTGAAGTTGTTTGTTTTCCATTTGCATGCTATTTTGGAGAATTGTTCATCAATTTAGTACACACCATGTGTGGAGTTATCTAGTTGATTCAACAATTGGAATGTGTAGACTGTGCTTTGGATTTTAGGCACATCAATCTCACTAGGCTAGATGTAGCTTACACCCCAACAATTTTCTATTTTTGTAGGCACCATACTAGTTTTACTCTGATAGAATCTAACCGGTGATGAGAATCTTCAAGATAATTGTAAGTGGGCAAGTAAGGATGAAGACCAATAGGATAGATGTTTATAATTTTGAATAAAGTCTTTCAATTATTTATGAGTGTAATATTTAGTCCTTAGACATATCCTCATACTTTTTTATGTCTATAAGACTTCATATATCATCATATTTATAAAGTAGTACTTGTTTTCAATTATAATATAATTATTGAACTATTTTCTTTTTTACGCTTTCTAGAATAATGATGCCTTATGCACCGGTTGAAGTTTATGTGTGCTAGAATATAGCAAATCATGAACTTCAGTATAGTGCATGGCAAGTTATTATGATAGGAATAAAAGTCCAACAAGACCTATCATTAGGGCAAGAACTAAAGGATTTAAAATCTTGGTGTTGAGGGCCCATTTTGAGCAAATCGACCCCGAAATTATTTATATATTAAACTCTTTTCTATTATTCTTGTATTATGTATTCCAACAGGCACACTTATCATGTTCTATAGGGCAATGGACAAACTCCCTCAGACTTAGCTTGTGGGTTATCCATGGACCGACTTGAACCGGCGATAAGCTGGGCCGATGGATCCTATAGAAGACCGGCATCTTGAAGACCATTTCTTTTATATATTTATTCTTTTATGAACTATTTTGGTTGTATTTTGGTTTTGGGACACTTTTATTTCCTTGTAATTTTCATTTAGGGCTAGCCACCTTAAAAGTGGCAAACTTGTAATTTTGAGCACTTTTTAACCCTAGGAGTAGCAAGTATAAATACTTGCTTAAGAGAGGGTTTGAGGAGGCTTATTTTGCAGAACAAAAACTTCACATTTCGTGAGAGGGCTTAGGGTTTTCCTAATTCCAAATTCTCTTATCAATTTCAATCCCAAGAAGTTGAAATTGTAGCGAGTGCAACAAGGAGAAATAGTGAGTAATATCGGTTCCTTATTATTGTTTTCCATTTCATCACTAGTGCATCATATCTAGGTTGATTTGGACGTTCTTGGACTTGTTTTAATTTTCAATTCATGATCAATAGCTTGTTATAGGATTGATTGTGTTGATATATGATATCATTCTCTTCATTGTGACGTGAATTGGATAGTTGAAAGAAGGGATTGGAATTTGTGGTTTGACCCATTTGTTTTCTTGATTTGATTCATGTGGGTTTCAATTATAATTGTTATTATTTGATGAAGATTACTTGTTTAGATTGATAATAGCAATTGGAGCTCTTTGAATTTCATTCCATTGCCTTAGGATTTCCGCATTTACCTAGTCAAGTGAACCGGTTTTTGTGTGTGTGAATTGAGGAGTTTTCCTTGATTCTTTTGATTGTGCTTAAGCTTGGAATTAGGCACATCATCTTTTTGGTATCAGAGCACATGTTGAGAGAAGGGAATTGGTTTTATTTGATTTCGTGGAGTTAATCATCAATTAAGGTGATTTAGTGAAAACCGCAAATTGTGTTGTTGTTGTGGTTTTGAGATTGCGAAATTACCATAGCTTGGAATTTAATTTGCTGATTGTTAGAGTTGGATTGGGAAGGTTGTTGTATCATCTTGTGATTAATAATTTTCGTGGAAGGAAGGAAGAATAGAAGTGTTGTTAATTCAACAATTGTTTGAGCTTGAAAAAATTACCTTATTCTTACCGTGACTAGTTTTGGTGTGAAGGAGGTTATGTAGCTTGTTGTTTTGATTTCCATTGTATAATTCTGAATTGGAGGAGTACAATTTGCAGATTACATTGATTTTTGATTAGTAAGGAATTATTTGAATTCAAAACATATGCAATTAAGTTGTGGGAGTTAATGATTGCTATTTGAATTTGAATTCATTATTACCAATTAAGGAAGGCTTTCAATAAGTGAAGTGGTTTGAATTTCAAATTGAAATTGCTACCTATTTTGTTGTGAGTTGCGGTTAGAATTTGTGGGGAGTGAAGTATATTTTGTTATTATTGCCGTGGAATTAGAGTATATTTGTTGTTGTTTCCATTTCTTATTGTTGTCGTGGAGGTGGAGTGCAATTTGTTGTTGTTGCCGTAGGAGTTATTGGTGAAGTGAGTGCACCGTGATTGAGGTGTGTGTAGTGGTGTAAATTTGTGGAGTTGTGTAGATTAAAGGTGCTGCACATCAAGATCAATTGTAGGTGTGAAACCGTGGTAAGAAAGGAAAGTTGAAGTAGTAGAATTTGAATTCAAAAACAAACATTAAAGTGTGAAAGTAATTGAACTTATTACTTCAACACTTGTGAGTTGAATTTAATTTCTTAACTACTTAGAAGTATTTATTTGTGCTTCACTTAGTCTAATATACTTGAAGTGATAAGAAGTATTTATTGCATTGGTGACTTGTTGCACCATGGGTGTACAAGTGTGTGTGGTTATCTAAACTTGTTATTGTGACGTGGTGAAGTGAAGGGAGTGTGCTACAATTTTTTTTTGAGATTACATTTGTACTTTAGATAAATCGCATCCATAAACATGTCATATGATAGTGTGAATGGGTACATTGGCAATGAGGCCAATAACCAAGTGGGTGGCAGACTAGGTCGTCGAAATACAAGTGGAAGAACTCTAGATGAGCAACTTCAGGACCTTACCACAATTGTTGCTACATTGGCAACAAGAATTGATAGGATGACATTACCACCACCACCTGTGGTAAACCTTCAGGCATCACCTAGAGTAGAGGGAGATTATCATGCTCTTAGGGAAGATAGAGATGATAATTTTGGGCTTAATCCATACCCGGACAGGGAATTTAGACCACCTCGAGGACCAGAGTGTGCGAAGCTACAGATGCCTTCATTTGATGGTAGGGGTTCCATAGATGATTACCTAGACTGGGAAGACCAAGTTGAGGGTCTTTTCAAGTGTTATGAGATTGATGAAGACTCCAGGGTACACCTTGCAGCTATAGAATTCACAGGGCATGCCGCTTTGTGGTGGGAAAATATGGTGATCAACAGGCGAAGGGATGGAGAGACCGAAATACACACTTAGAGAGACATGAAATGAGTTTTGAGGAATAGGTTTGTACCGAAACACTATAGGCATGAGCTATTTATGCGTCTCCAGACACTGAGATAGGGGGGTAAAATAGTGAATGACTATGCACAGGAGTTTGAGACACTAGTGATCAGATGTGGACCAGTTGAACCTCCTAAACAAACCCTAGCACGTTTTGTATCTGGGTTAAAGTATGAGATAGCTTGTGTAGTTGAGCTTCAGAGATATAGTACACTTAATGAGGTTATACAGTTAGCTTTGAAAGTGGAAAGACAGAGACAATCCTATTCATTCCAGGATACTAGGAGCAAACTACCAGGGAACCAAACTGTTCAAGGTCAGTTATGTTCTCCTTCAGAGATACTAATGGCTCACGAGCAATTGAGTAAACCATTGGAGTATCCTGAGAAACAGAGTCAGATGAGTCTATCATTAGAGGGCCAAAATGTACAGAGACAGTTGTGTTCACCTTCAGAGGTCTCAGAGGATAATGAGCAGTTGGGCCAACCATTAGAAGACCATGAAGATCAGCGACATACAAAAGAGTTAGAAAAAGAGGAAACAATATCATTGAAATGGGTTGAGATTGAGGAAACCTCAATGGACAATGGGTCATTATTTGTGTTGCAGAAGAGATACATCCTGGAAATGGAGGAGAGAAAACAATCACCACCTGTAGTATTTTAGATATTGGGATTCTGTAGAGATACTTCTTCAGATGAATTGCTAGGAGAAAACAAAGTCTCTATTGCATTTGATCTACCAGATTTGAGGACAAATCTTTTTGAGACCCGAGGAGATGATAGGAATAAAAATGCAACAAGACCTATCATTAGGGCAAGAACTAAAGGATTTAAAATCTTGGCGTTGAGGGCCCATTTTGAGCAGATCGACCCCGGAATTATTTATATATTAACCTCTTTTCTATTATTCTTGTATTGTGTATTCCAACAGGCACACTTATCATATTCTATAGGGCAATGGACAAACTCCCTCAGACTCAGCTTGTGGGTTATCCAGGACCGACTTGAACCGGCGATGAGCTGGGCCGATGGAACCTATAGAAGACCGGCATCTTGAAGACCATTTCTTTTATATATATATTCTTTTATGAACTATTTTGGTTGTATTTTGGTTTTGGGACACTTTTATTT
Organism: Laguncularia racemosa; assembly: GCA_037954665.1. Taxonomy (NCBI): domain Eukaryota; kingdom Viridiplantae; phylum Streptophyta; class Magnoliopsida; order Myrtales; family Combretaceae; genus Laguncularia; species Laguncularia racemosa. The sequence goes on along the minus strand of JBBMOL010000496.1, from coordinate 119,227 downwards.
GCTTGTAATTTTCATTTAGGGCTAGCCACCTTAAAAGTGGCAAACTTGTAATTTTGAGCACTTTTTAACCCTAGGAGTAGCAAGTATAAATACTTGCTTAAGAGAGGGTTTGAGGAGGCTTATTTTGCAGAACAAACACTTCACATTTCGTGAGAGGGCTTAGGGTTTTCCTAATTCCAAATTCTCTTATCAATTTCAATCCCAAGAAGTTGAAATTGTAGCGAGTGCAACAAGGAGAAATCGTGAGTAATATCGGTTCCTTATTGTTGTTTTCCATTTCATCACTAATGCATCATATCTAGGTTGATTTAGGCGTTCTTGGACTTGTTTTAATTTTCAATTCGTGATCAATAGCTTGTTATAGGATTGATTGTGTTGATATACGATATCATTCTCTTCATTGTGACATGAATTGGATAGTTGAAGGAACGGATTGGAATTTGCGGTTTGACCCATTTGTTTTCTTGATTTGATTCACGTGGGTTTCAATTATAATTGTTATTATTTGATGAAGATTACTTGTTTGGATTGATAATAGCAATTGGAGCTCTTTGGATTTCATTCCATTGCCTTAGGATTTCCACATTTACCTAGTCAAGTGAACCTGTTTTTGTGTGTGTGAATTGAGGAGTTTTCCTTGATTCTTTTGATTGTGCTTAAGCTTGGAATTAGGCACATCATATTATGGCTAAGATGCCTCCTTAGGCATGACATGAAAGGTTAAGTGAAATTCTAATTAAAAAAATGGTTTTTCTAGAGGAAAAGTAGATACAACATTGTTTTTCAAATATTTGGATGAAGATATTTTGGTAGCATAAATCTATATTGATGATATTATCTTTAGAGCTACTAATAAAAAAATATTGTGGAGAATTTGTAAAGTTAGTGTAAGCAGAATTTGAAATGTCTATGATGAAAGGATAGAACTTCTTTCTTGGACTACAAATCAAACAAATTGATGACGGTATATTTGTTCATCAGGAGAAACATATGAGGAAAATTCTAAAGGAATTTCGTTTTGAAAATGTTAAGATAGCATCCACTCAAATCAATAAGGTTAGATTTAGATTTAAATAAAAAGAAGGTAAATAAAAAATTATATTGAATTTTGATTGGTTCTTTGCTTTACTTGACTACATCTAGACTTGATAAATTGTTTTTTGTGTGTATTTGTGCATGTTTTCAAAGTTCCCTAACCAAAGCACACCTGATTGCTGTAAAGAGAATTTTCAAATATATTGCTAGCACTACAAAATTAGATATCTGGTGCTCAAAGAGTCAAAACTTCAACTTAATTGGATACTCGGATGTTAATTATGCAGGATGCAAGGTAGATCAAAATAGTACATCCAATACATATCATTTATTAGGAGATGGGTTATTAGTGATACGAACCACGCCAACCGTGACGAAACCCAATACCAATACGTTCGGAATTCGTTACCTAAGACGCCCAAACACCTAAAGTGGAAACCGCGACCTATTGTCTATAAGCGAGACAAGAACCTTGGTATAATGTGAAGACGCCACAATCGGGATGAAAGACCAATTGATAAGTCGAGATGAACGCCACGGAAATTAATCCGATAAGTTCGATTTAGTTCTTGAAGAACCAAGAGAGGTGTCTCTCAAAAGTGTTTAATGTTCAAAGATGTAAATTTCATGTTGTTCTAAACCCTAGGAGCTTTTATACTAGGGTTACAATTCGTGAAAAACAAGTCCAAAATGACATAGCTTAGATAAGTTGCGTAAAAACACGAAACAGAAAAAAGCTGGCCGGCAGGGGTTACACGGCCGTGTACCTTTCTGTACAACTTCTGGCAACATACACGGCCGTGTACACGACCATGTACTTTGACCGTGTACTTTTCTATGCACATTCCAATCACATACACGACCGTGTACTTCTGGTCGTGTATCTTTCTGTGGATTTGCTTGTCTCCATACACGGCCGTGCCTTTTAGCCGTGTATGATTCTGTGCAATCTTGGAATTCCTACACAGCCGTGCCTTGAAAGTACACGCCCTCTTCAACCCGTGTCCAATGTGACTTGTATAAAAGCAAGGTCTTCCCATGGTTGTTCCAATCCGTTCTAACTTCATGATTGCTCCAATCCTTTCCGGCTTCATGGACAACCTTTATCAACCCGTTAAGTGCTTCCTTAAATCGTTTCACTTGATTTCTTGTGATCGGTTCAGGCGACACTTCAAGAGGATCCACATTTCTTCTTCCGGCTTGGCTCTCATCATGGATCTCATCATTCCCCTCCTCTTGAAAAGGATTTGTCCTCAAATCATTGCCTGCATCAAATGGACTCAGATCAGTAACATAAAATGTGACACTTACTGGATACTCACCTAGTAAATTTTTCTTGTAGGCATTATCATTGATTTTCTCAAGCATCGGAAATGGACCGTCTCCCTGAGGGTTCAACTTGGATTTCCTCTGCAATAGAAACCTCTCCTTGCGAAAATGTACCCAAACCCAATCTCCAGGCTGAAAAATCATGGGTCTCTGTCCTTGCTCACCCTTGAAGCGACCCTGGCATTTTGTTTTAAAATCCTAATCTTTACCTGTGCATGTAGCTTTCTCACGAAATCTGCCTTAAAATCAGCATCAAAACTCACAGACTTGTTAAGTGGCAATGGTAATAAATAAACAGGAACCAATGGGTTAAAACCATACACAATCTCAAATGGTGAACAATGAGTAGTGCTATATAAAGCCCTGTTATATACAAACTCCACAAATGGTAGACAATCCTTCCAAGTCCTAATGTTCTTCTCTATGATTGCCCCTAACAATTGAATTAAAGTCCTGTTAACCACATCAATTTGCCCATCCAATTTGTGGGTGACAGATAGTTGAAAACATCTGTTTAGTTCTCAATGTTTCCCACAATACTCTCCAAAAATGACTCAAAAAATTCTCATCTCGATCACTAACAATGCTTCTAGGTATACCATGCTGACGCACTACCTTTCTAAAGAACAAATCAACAATATGTATAGCATCATCAATTTTATGACAAGGAATGAAATGAACTATTTTAAAAATCCTATCCACAACCACAAAATTAGAATCTCGACCATGCCTAGGCCTAGATAATCCTAACACAAAATCTATGGAAATGTTTATCCATGGCTCACGAAGAATGACACTATACTCATATAACCAATCTAAGAAGTCATCTAAACAAGGAATGGGATGACGATACTTTACCGTAAGGTTGTTGATGGCGCGGCAGTTAACACACATTCTCCATGTCCCATCCTTCTTAGGAACCAAAATCACAGGCACTGCACATGGACTCATGCTCTCTCTCACGTACCCCTTCTCCATTAGTTCATCGACCTGTCTTTGAATTTCCTTTGTCTCCTCCGGATTGCTCCTATAAGCTAGTTTGTTTGGAATCGATGCTCCGGGTACAAGGTCAATCTGGTGCTCAATACCACGAATAGGTGGTAATCCCTTTGGAATCTCTTCAGGGAAGACATCTTCAAAGTCCTGCATAAGAGACATAACCACACTAGGCAAAGAGTTAGATAAGACATTAGTAGTCAAACATGTTTCCTTAAAAACCAGCAACAACATAGGTTGCTTCATCACTAATGCTCTCCTCACTACACTCGCTCTTGCCACACAACTCTCCTTTTGCAAGGCTGCCCTCTCCTTTTCACTCACCACCAAAGTTGATTCCCCTTCAACTTAGCCTCTCACACTCTTTCCAGCCTTCCTCTCTTTTTCCTTTTGATCTTGACTTTTATATTCCTTTTCTTTCTCATTGTCTTTTGCTCTCTCACTCTCACTCTACTTTTCACTCACCTTATGTTTTGCAAAAGACTGTTGTAGCTGCAACTAGTCCTCATACACCTGCTTAGGTGTTAAGGATTTAAGATTAAAGCTTTTCCCCTGGTGAACAAGCGTATACTTGTTAGAAAAGCCATCATGAACAACCTTCCTATCAAATTGCCATGGCCTCCCCAACAACACATGACATGCTTGCATTGGCACTACATCACATAACACCTCATCCTCATATCTACCAATGCGAAACCAATCAAGGCTTGCTTACTCACCTTAGTCTCACCACTATCATTCAACCACTGCAATTTATATGGACTAGCGTGTCTAACAGTTTTGAGCCCCAGCCTCTTAACAATAAAATTGCTCACTACATTGGTGCAACTCCCTCCATCAATGATCAAACTACAAATGTGATCTCCTAGATAACACCTAGTATGAAATATATTCTCTCTTTGCACCTCTTCTTCTTCCTTCACCTGCACATTCAACACTCGCTTCACTACTGCCACTAGCCTTCCCATTATAGGCCCTCATCATCACTAGCATCCTCTAATGGAGGCATATCATCTTCTTCACTATCCCCCTCAGTCTCATACTCTCCATCATCACGCAAAATCATCACACGCCTATTTGGACATTGACTAGCAATATGGCCTCTACCTTAGCATTTAAAACATCTAATGTCACGATTTCTAGAAGTAGAAGATTCAGGGTTACCTTGGTTACCCGGAGTAGAACCCGCTTGCCTCAGCTCCCCTTTTTGTTTGGTGGGTAAAGGCTTTTCTTCCTTCTTCCATTGATTAGTCTTCCAAGTGGATGAACCATTACCCTGTTGAAACCGTGCATTACTACTACCTCTCCTCTTGTGTTGGTTCTCAACCTTTATAGCCATGTGAACCATATCTTCCAATTCTACATAATGCTGCAATTTAACCACATTTTGGATTTCTCTATTCAACTCAGCAAGAAACCTAGCTATTGTAGCCTCTCTATCCTCCTCTACATTCGCCCTAATCATAGTGACTTCCATCTCCTTGAAATACTTATCTACACTTTGGCTTCCCTGCCTCAGAGTTTGCAACTTGTTGTGCAATTCGCGATAGTAATACGCAGGCATAAACCACTTCCTCATCACCCTTTTCATCTCTTCCCAAGACTCAATAGGTGGCTCGCCACTCCTTCTCCTATTCAACATTAGTTGATCCACCACACTATAGCATAATCCGAAAATTCAATGGCAGCAAGTTTTACCTTCTTTCTCCCACTATAGTTGTGATAATCAAATACCATCTCTACCTTTTTCTCCCACTCTAAGTACGCCTCGGGGATCATTCTTCCCTTGGAAAGGAGGAATCTTCATCTTTATGCTACTTAATTGATCATCCTCTCTATTTATATCTCCTCTATCTTCCCAATCTCTAGTTCCTCTATTCCAACCACTATATCCTCTATAACTCCTAACAGAAGGCTCATCAAAGTCATCATCCATCATTTCATCTCCACCCCTCGGTACTCTCCTAGAATGACTCTCCCTCTTACGCCCTTGGAATACGTTTGTGGATTGCTCTAGTCTTTGCTCTACCGTCTCATGAATTTGTTCCATTCCCTCTTGGAACATCCTCTTCATTTCTCCCCTCAAAGCCTCAATTACTAACCTAGCATCAAACCTTCCCCTCTCACCTTCAGGAGAATGTTGTCTCGACATTGTCCCTGCAGAAAAGATTAGTACTAACACAAATATATATAAAATTAAACCTCACGATATACTCCCTTACGTGTTTCGCTCAAATGATGATATCACACAGTCACTCGTGTATTCTCACAAATAATGATGATATCAACTCGCCAATTTCCTCTTCTCAATTCTCTTGGAACTAACCCGAACTACACCAATTTCCTTCCGTAGAATTCAAAACAACTCTAGGGTTCGTAAATTTTCCTCTATTTTTCTATCCGAATTTTTTTTTTTTGTCTTGGTTGTTGCTCTTGATTACATTTTCTTTTCTTTTCTTTTCTCTTCTCTTCTTTTTTTTTTGTCGTGATTTTTACTCTTTTTTTTTTTTAACAATCACCTAGTCGATATTACACTATCAAAAGACAATCAATACTACGAAATTGAATACGATAATTGATATGAACGATTGGAGTTAGGGTTTTGATATTACCTTCCTCAACCGAACTTGATGTTTTGACAAACCTAAGCTCTGATACTAAACTGATACGAACCATGCCAACCCGTGACGAAACCCAATACCAATACGTTCGGAATTCGTTACCTAAGACGCCCAAACACCTAAAGTGGAAACCGCGACCCGTTGTCTATAAGCGAGACAAGAACCTTGGTATAATGTGAAGACGCCACAATCGGGATGAAAGACCGATTGATAAGTCGAGAGGAACACCACGAAAATTAATCCGATAAGTTCGATTTAGTTCTTGAAGAACCAAGAGAGGTGTCTCTCAAAAGTGTTTAATGTTCAAAGATGTAAATTCCATGTTGTTCTAAACCCTAGGAGCTTTTATACTAGGGTTACAATTCGTGAAAAACAATTCCAAAACGACGTAGCTTAGATAAGTTGCGTAAAAACACGAAACAGAAAAAAGCTGGCCGGCAGGGGATACACGCCGGTACTGGCCGTGTACCTTTCTGTACAACTTCTGGCAACATACACGGCCGTGTACTTTGACCGTGTACTTTTCTGTGCACATTCCAGTCACATACACGACCGTGTATCTTTCTATGGATTTGCTTGTCTCCATACACGGCCATGCCTTTTAGTTGTGTATCCAACCGTGTATGATTCTGTGCAATCTTGGAATTCCTACACGGCCATGCCTTGAAAGTACACGGCCCTCTTCAACCCATGTCCAGTGTGACTTGTATAAAAGCAAAGGTCTTCCCATGGTTGTTCCAATCCGTTCCAACTTCATGATTGCTCCAATCCTTTCCGGCTTCATGGACAACCTTTATCAACCCGTTAAGTGCTTCCTTGAATCATTTCGCTTGATTTCTTGTGATCGGTCCAAGCGGCACTTCAAGAGGATCCACATTTCTTCTTTCGGCTTGGCTCTCATCATGGATCTCATCAATTAGTCTTCTAAGAAACAAAATTTAGTTTTTTTTTTTTTTTTTACAATAGAAGCAAAGTATGTTTCAAATGGAAATTGTTGTACACAAATTTTATGAATAAAACAATAGTTATTAGATTATGATTTGAAATTTCATAATAGTCCAACTAAGTATGACAATACGAGTGCTATTAATTTAACTAAAAATTTGGCATAGCACTCATGTTCTAACCATATTGAAATAAGACATCATTTTATTAAAGATTACGTTTCTAATGGGAATGTTTCAATAGAATATGTACCTACGAATTTGCAGCTTGTTGATATCTTTACTAAACCTTTAGATAAAGTAAGATTTGAATATATAAGAAACAAAATAGGAGTTCATAATCCTCTTTAATATTAAAAGATTGAATGACTAAAATGGAAACGGAAAATAAATAAAATTAAGAGAAATGATAATATGTATTAAGTTTTCTATAAAAAGCAATATATACAATTACCAATAAAATTTATAAGCAAAGAGGCAACCTAATAAAGGAGAAATTTAAGTTGGCAAATTTATTTAACATAAAAGTAATACAAATATACTCTTAAGACTAGATACCTCAAATCAACCCTAGTCATGGCACCTATGAGAAAAGAAACCCCCAAGTGCCCAAGCAAGAAAAAAACAAAGAAATCAAACAATAAATAAGGAAAATCTAAGGCTACTCCTAAAGAATATGAGATTCCTAAATGGATAAAGATGAATCTATCTTCTCATCTCAAAGATTTCTAGTAGACTTTACCCCTTCCTAAATGGTGGATCATAAGCAAACCTCCCTCACTTATCATCCCTAGAATGATATCAAATGAAAAACCTTTAATAGAAGAAGCTATGAAGTTTCTAGATGCTCATATAAAAGAAAAAATTGATAATCTTAATAAGAAAAAAAAAAAAAAGAAAAGAGAAGCAGATGAGATGTTCTTTTTAATTTTTCTATCATGTTTATTAAATGTTCTGTTTATGTTGTTTCTAGTTATTGGATGAATAATCTTTAGGTAGGCCTTTTTTTAGTTAGTTTATGTTTTTTTCATATTTTATTACATATTTTTTATTATATTTTATGTTCTTATTTTTTGGATGTTAAAAAAGGGGGGGAGAAAGGAAAAGAAAAGGAAAAAGAGAAGACACAAAGTGCAAAGAGAATATGAGAAATGGAATGAGAGAAATAGAATAAATAAATAATCAAAACAGAATCACAAGTTAAGGGAGAGGGTAATAATTTAAAAAGGAGGAAGAAGAGGAAGGGAAAGAAACATAAGTTCATGAAGGAAATAAAATACAGGATAAATTGGATGAAGATAAGAATAATTTGACTTAATAACAAGAAAGTTTAAATGAGAAAGAATTTGTTATCATAAAAAATGAAGAGAATGTTGAGGATATTGATTATACAAATATTTTGATGCTAACAAAGTTAACAAATTAATATGGATGTTAATTGTTGATGAATTTGTAAATTTTAAATAAACCAAAAGAAAAGAGAAAGGTATAATTTTTGTATTGATATGTTCATGAGTATGCAGAAATAAGTTACTTGAAACAAACATGATTGTTTGATAGCACGTTCAGTTTAGAAAAACAAAAGGAAACTATTTACACAATCAGAATTCTCATTTTGAAATGCAGTAACAAGTCAAAAAGATTCTATGGAAAAGAAAAGAGAAGATATATGCTGGAATTTTATTTTCAATTGAAGGAATGGGAGAAAAGTTCTATGAAGATAAATTTAATAAAGAATAAGGAAATTGTTTATTATAGCTTAAGACCTATGGTGTGCTCCAATTGATGGATTGTAATTATACAAAGACAATTGAAGAATCAATCAACAAGCTACAAGATGTGTGACTCCAATCCACAACAAGACCATAAAATTCAAGTGACATCCATGTAATTTTCAATGACAATCACTAATAAATTCCAAAATGGCACAAATAAACAACACAATAGAGTCTAATTTCCAACTAAAATGGCATAAACCTTAGATTAGATATAGAACCTTAAATTGCGTGTAATAAGAACTCAACAAGAACAAAGCCAATTTGCACTAGATATGACACACTAGTATAAAATTGGAATCAACTTAAGAGATTTGATATTACTCACAAATCTACAAGCCAATCTCACCACAATTCCACACTTGAAATTGATAAGAGATAAAATTTGCTAGCAAAGACTCTCCTCACGGCAAAGTGTATGATTTTTCTCAAAATGTCAAAAGTTCCCAACAAACCCTAGTTAGCAAGTATTTATACTTGCTCCTATTATAGTAAAATCACATGAAAATTACAACTAAGCCACTTAGGTGGCCAGTTCTAAACACACATTACAAGTAAATCAAAAAGTCCCAAAAATGAATAAAAAGTGACCAGTTTAATAATAAAAATACAAGTACAAAAGATGGTCTTCAAAGAGCCGGTTCTTTAAGTCAATTGAGTTCATTGCAAACCATTGGATGTGAGTCTGATGATGTTCACAATTTAATCAATAGTGTAGGTTATTTGGCATCCGTAAAGACTGACCATTGTACCTGCTATAGTGCAAATCAAACATTATTAGATAAAGAAATGAACACATGTAGACAATTTGGATCATATATCTAAATCAGGTTCCCCGACTACTAGGACTACAGGGTAGATTCCCATCATCTCCTCGGGCCTCTGAAAGATTTGCCCTCAAATCTAAGGGGTCATTTCTTGGACTGAACCCTAATGCCCTTATAGACCTATTTGCCTAACTATTAGAAGAAACAAAAGTAGTCCTTATTTGTTCTTGGAAAGAGTGCACCTCTGATGGAGACATAGGCGTCAATACTATCCGTGACCCTCCCTTTTGAAACATATAAGTGTTTTTGAATCCATCATGTAACACCTTTCTATCAAACATCTAGGGTCTACCCAACAGCAAATGAAAAGCACACATGGGAATCGCATCACAAATGATCTCATCATGGTATTTCTTTCCTACATTAACCGGCACCTTTGCCCTTTGTGTAACATGCATACTATCTCGATTGTCCAACTAATGCAAATTGTAAGGACTAGGATTTGGACTAGTGGTTAGTTGTAATTTTTCTACTAATGCAGCAAATATGACATTAGTGTAACTACCACTATCAATGATTAGTATACAAAAGTTACCTCAGATCCAACAAGATGCGTGAAATATGTTCTCCCTTTGTTTGTCCCTGGCATCTAGAGATATTAATAGGTAAATACTGTTCACCTATTTTATCCTCATGTGTCTCAGTGTTCTGATCATCATAGTACTCCTACAATGCTATAGACAGGTCTGTAGCCTTGACAGATTCTTTTTCATCCTCTTCTTCTTCTTCAGTACCCTCCATAAATGTCGTGACTCTCTTATTAGGACACTGTGTAGCCATATGTCCAAATCCCAAGAATTTGAAGCATTTAATCTGGAGCATAGTTAATCCCCGTACAGTCTGCTTAACATCAGGTCTAATTACCTCTTTGCTCTTCCCAAAAATCATCTTCTCTCTATCTGTGCTGGGGGTAACTCTGTCTACTGCCCTGACAAGTTCACCTGCTCCCTTTAGTTCACCCAACTAACCATCAACCTCCATGGGCCTAATAGTAATACTAGGCCTATTACTAGTAACCCGGAATGGATTAGATCGCCTTTGCCTTTCCACTTTCAAGGCTAAATGTATAGCCCCATCAAGTATACTGTATCTCTAAAGCTCAACTACACAGGCTATCTCATATTTCAACTTAGATACAAAATGTGCTAGGGTTTCCTTAGGAGGCTCTACTAATCCACATCTGATCATTAAAGTTTCAAATTCCTGCATATAATCATCCATTGTCTTGCTTCCCTGTCTCAAGGTCTGTAAATGCATAAACAGCTCCTGCATATAATGCTCAAGAATGAACCTCTTCCTCAAAACCCTTTTCATATCTCTCCAAGTAAGAATTTCAGCCTCTCAATCCCTTCGCCTACTGATCACCAAATTTTTCCACCACAAAGCAGCATACCCTATGAACTCAATAGCAGCAAGTCGCACTTGGGCGTTATCATCTATCTCATAACATTCAAAAAGGCCCTCAACCTTATCCTCCTAATCCAGATAGTCATTTGCTGAACCCCTGCCATCAAATGAAGGCATCTGCAGCTTCACATATTTTAGGCCCCTAAGTGGCCTAAAATCTCTGTTTAGGTAAGGATTGACCCCAAAGTTATCATCTCTCTCCTCCCTATAGGGATGATGATCTCCTTCCATTCTCCTCCCCATGTTTCCTTCTCCTACTGCTCCCTCTCTCTGAATGTTTTGAGGAGCTACTCTTGGTGGTGCTTGAGGATTTGCCATTGGTGATTGTGGTATTGTCATCCTGTCTATCCTTGTTACTAGTGTAGCAACAATGGTAGTGAGGTCTTGAAGTTGTTCATCTAAAGTTCTCCTACCTACAGTATGATGACCCTATCCTCCACCAACTTGGCTATTGGCCTCATTGCCAATGTCCCCATTCATACTGTCATTTAACATGCTTATGGATGTGATTTGCTAAAGTATAATCTCAAACAATTGCAGCACACTTCCTTCACAACACCACATCACAATAACATGTTTAGACAACAACATACACACACTTGCACACCCTCGGTGCAACAAGTCACCAATGCAACAAATACTTCTCTACACTTCAATTATAGTAAAATAAATGAAGCAACACTTAATCACTTCCAAGTAGTTAAGTTATCGAACTCAACCAAGCAAGTATTTAAATAATAATACTCTACTTTTACACTTAAATGCCTTCTTTTTTTTTCAAATTTCAAACTTCACTACTTAACTTCCCCTTTTAGTCACGGCACACATACACACTTCAATCTCCACGTATAGCACCTTCCTTACACACACCTCCACAACAATTCACACCACCACACACACACATGGTGCACTCACTTCAACCCACAACAATTTACACTACCACACACACTACACACTTATACAGCACACTTTCCATCACCACTACACGCACAATACCTCACTCACGGTGCAACACCCTTCAACTCAATACACACAACACAAACTCCACCAATTCAATACACTCCCTTTACACCGCAACTCACACACATACAACACAGCAACAATTCAAATGATACTCCTTAATGCAACTTTCCCACAAATGGTAAGAATCAAATTTCAAATTCAAATGAAATATATTTAATACCACTCAATAACTACTTCAAGTTAATGGAATGTGTTTGAATTCAAATGATTTTCTTTTTCCCACACAAGTTCAAATTTAAACATTGTAGGTTGTACTCCTTCAATTCTGAAATCACACAAGGATTACACGGCACACTCTACAAGTTATTCAAACTATGGAATTCCAATTGATGGAATTTCAAATTCAAACAACTTTTCTTCTTCCACGCATAAAAGGAGCTTACGGCCAAGATATTGATCACTAATGATCAAATCTGAATTTCTACTCCCAAATTCACAACAAAGAAGTAATCCACAACACAATTCACACACTACTACTTCAACTCCTCCTCAATCAACAACAAATATGAAATGGAAGAATAAGAATCCTAATTTCTGAATTCACAATCACGCAAATCCCTTCTCAAGAACCAATGCTCCAATACCAAATTATGGTGTGCTTCAATTGATGGATTGCAATTATACAAAGACAATTGAAGAATCAATCAACAAGCCACAAGATGTGTGACTCCAATCAACAAAAAGACCCTAAAATTCAAGTGACATCCACGCAATTTTCAATGACAATCACTAATAAATTCCAAAATAGCACAAATAAACAACACAATAGAGTCTAATTTCCAACTAAAATGGCGTGAACCTTAGATTAGATATAGAACCCTAAATTACGTGTAATAAGAACTCAATAAAAACAAATCTAATTCGCACTGGATAAGAACTCCATAAGTTGAATATATTTAGGTAATATATTGAACATATTCTGGTTTTTAAATATCTCAAGATAGTTTTTATCACACTAAAAGATAGTTTATTCAAGGAAAGCAAATTATTGATTTAGAGAATAGAAAGGAAAGATTTGAAGCATTAACAGGAGATTGACATCATTTAATATTAATAATTATTCAAATTTGACAAAATATGATATTTAGACAAAGGATTTAAAGAGGAAATATTGAAAACGTCTATGATCAAGGAGAAAATCAAGATTTCAACCTTACCCACAACATCTATAAATATAGAGCTAAAGCAAGATGGAAAAGATATAAGATAGATGAATGAATACAAAAAAGATCATGTGAATATAGTATTTGATAAAGAGAAAAGGTTCATTATATTTTATGTGTTTAAGCTAATATTGTAGAGGATCACTATTTGGTATATCCTCATAGCTACAAACTTCAATCTGATGTTGTTTGCCGAGTTTTTCTCTATAGATTGTATGTGACTTAGCTTAAGCTTTGAGCTAAGGGAGATAGAGCAGGGAAGTGATTGAAACCTATATCAAAGAGAGTTTATAGAGTGGTTGACTATTGCAATACTTACTAATTTTTATTCTTTGATATAGTGAAATGAGCCGATAAAGTCAATTGAGATCCTAGTAGTGGAGTCTAGAAAAGTTAACCGATGCACAAGGAAAAAACACTATATACAGTTGCCTAATTTTTTGTTGCAATTTATTTACTATTTGTCATATGATTGCAAATTCTATTGCTATGTAAATCTAAATTCTGAATCAATATCTGCTAAATGGTGATTAAAGGAGATTATTAATTTAAGTTGTTTGGAAATATTTTTATATCCTAGTAATCAATTCTCCCCCGATCATACCTACCATTTCTCCAAGCTTGTTTCCCTTATCCTTGGGGTTATCTTCCTCCTCAAATTTCAGACCCCAACCATTAGGTGGTGCATCTACATACACTCTAGGCACAATTGAATAGTCTACCAAATATTCAAATGTTTTGAACAACTCTCCTAATGTGTCAATGGTATGGTCACCTACCAAATCTTTCCCTTAACCCTTTCTATGTGCAATTCTTCCTTGGCTTGGGTTCCAACATAGCCTTAGGTACCGTTTGGTTACTAGTACTAGACAGAACAAGGAGTATTGGACAGTACTAAACAAGAAGGACTGGACAAAAAATATTTTTGTACCACGTTTGGTTTATTCAGTACTGGACAATGATTTTTGTGCTGTCTAGTGTTTGGATTGCAAAGTACTGGATTGAACATAGTAAATTTGATAGTTTTGCCCTTTTTAATTATTGGAGAAGGCTTTTGTGCTGTCCAGTGTTTGAAATTGCAAAGTACTGGACTGGACAGAGTAAAATTGACAATTTTGCCCTTTGTTAATTATATCATAGTTATTTATATATATTTGATATTATTAGAAGAAAAAATGATTTGAAAGTTTAATATATTATATTAAATATTTTAGGGAAAACAATTATGTTATATTTAATGAAATAATACGTTATTTATGATTTTGAATATGTCATTGAAGACATAAAACACTTTTACACTGAAACATTTACATATCCATCAACCATTTTGAACAAGTCATTGAAGGACCTGAAAATTACAAAATCCATCCACAAATTAGATCGATTAGATTGGAACATCAATCACTTTTATATTTCATAAGGACAAGGCATAAATGGCATAGATAAGATAACAATCATATGAAGGAATAGTCAAAGTAGTTTCTATGATTATGACCTGCCAACTACATTTGATAGAAAACATGCCAACTCTGTTGCAGGAGATACATGAGGTTACAACTTCTACAAAATATGAAAACAAGTTTAACCATACAAGGTACTAAACTAGTGTAGAGAGGTTCGATAATATAAAGCCAATGAAAGAAGTCTCAATTACATAAATACTGCAAACATGTTTTACATCAACTAATAATTCACCTAACAAATGCTAGGCATTGTTCTCCTTGGAGCCTCCAAAAAAACTTCTCATACTATGGATTTATCACCATTTGCATAAGAACATCCAACTCTTTATTTTCCGACAATCCTAATGTTTTCAACTTTGCAACAATATCGTCCTTAGGAGGATTAGCAATTTTTCCTACAAGTAAAGCAAAATCACTCTTAACATCACTAATGCTCTTTTGAAACGTAGATATAAATTCCGCAGCATATTCTGCCATCGAACGCTTGCGAGTCGATCGCACAGATGGATCACGTGAGGCATAGCTGGAGGCTTCAGTAGACTGTGGCACTTGTTCTGACTCCATGTCCTCATCAAAAGTATCCTCACCCTCATTTTGTAAGTCCTATGTCACATCCGCTGGCGTCTCAGCTCTTTTGCCATTTGCTTTATCCTTTCCAAATATCCCTTGAAGTGTTTCAAACTCTTTAAATTCCTTGTTGGCAAGATTAGCAACCTTCGGATGTTTCTACAAAACAATAGAAATAGTTATTATAACAACAAAGAATTAACTTTAAAAAAATGAGCTTATTTCAAAATAAAGATAATGTTGATTTAACCTCTATGTATTCAGCAAGGACCACATCACTATCAACAATAACACATATTTTGACATCATCCCACCCAAAACCACTAGTATTTATCATGTTAACAACCTCTGCCAGCTTCATTGACCACATCTTCATTTTGTTAACAATTTGCCTGACATTGAGATTGATTTCTGGAATGTGGCTTTTCATCCTTTTTAAAGCTTCTTCATGAGCCCCATTCTTAAAACTGCCATTTTCTCCTTTGTATCCTTCAACGACTAACTCCTCCAGCACCATCAATAACGTTTCTTCCTCAACTTGGCTCCAAGAACGTCTAGTTTTTTTATCTCTACTGTCCATGACTGTAAACGAATCCATAGTGTAAGGCAAAAAAGCAAACAAATAAAATGTAAGTCATGCATACAAACAGTGGATAGAATATTTCAATTTACATTACAACATAAAATTGAAAATTTGACAACCAAATGATTTCAATAATATATAATTAACGAAAAATTAGTATTCACACCGATCCAAGATACATAATCAAAGAAAGTACAACAATTAGTGACATTCTAGTTCCTATGACAGGCCCTCCATTCATCGTACATCTCTTGTGCTAAGGTATTCCTCATCTCAGTCCATGCCTCAGTAGGTTCTACTGTTTCAATTGCATCAATTCCATTTTCTCCGATTGGAACTTCATCACCTTCAATTACAGCGTGCTCCAATGGGTCCAATGACATGTACAATCGAATGAAGTTGTGTAATAGACAACAAGCTAGAATCATTCGACATTATATTTTGATGGGATAAAATGATGGACTCCTTAGAATACCCCATCGTTTCTTCAAAATTCCAAAACATCTCTCTACAACATTTCTTGCCCTTGCATGTCTATAGTTAAATAATTCCTCACGATTTTAAGGCTTACGTTGACTTGTAGCCCACTCTTGAATGTGATAACACCTCCCTCTAAAAGGGGAAAGGAATCTCGGTGCATTGGAATATCCACCATCCACTAGATAATATGAACCTACAACAAAATGTAACCACATAAATTTACATGAAAAATTTCAACTGGATAGATAAAATGAAAACAATTTTCTTTTTTAAAATGCTTACCAGGTGCAACTCTCAATCCATTAGATCGAATGACTGCATCACGTAATACTCTAGAATCTGATGCAGACCCTTCCTAGCCAACCAATATGTAGATAAATTTCATGTCACGATCACATACACCCATGACATTCGTTGCAAGATGCCCTTTCCTTGTTCGATACCTAAGTCTATCTGCAACTGGTGTCGTAACTGCAATGTATGTACCATCTAATGCTCTAAGGCAACCCTAATATGTTCCCAAAGAAACAGAAATAAATTTTTATTGTAATATAAGTAATCATGACCATCGTCGATTAACTGAAGGTACCGAAAAGATTTTTTGTATTACCTTAAACCATTTCCACCGTTCGTCAATGCAATCTTCTGGTACTGAGTTGGGTTTTGCAAGTAAGATATCTTGTAACCTTAACATAGCAGCTAACACTTGATGGCAATTTCTACTAACAGTCTCACCTGATCTACGAAATCTAACTTGAATACTCCTATTTTTTGTATGATGTGCAAGGATGTTTAGAAAAATCGCAACTTGTTCTTCAACCGTTGCTCTTCCATTACAATGCATTTCCCCTTGTACCTTAATGAGTTCACAAAGATGTGCAAAACTATTCCTACACATCCTTAACTCCCATAAACAATTTGTATCACTCCCATTAATGAGTGAATCAATCACCTCTCGACGCGTTTCATATCTAGCTATTGCTCGCTCGTTCAATACACCCCTCTCTACTCTCCTATTCAAAATAAAGTTTATATAATAGAAAATAGCTACCGCCATTATAAGCATATTGATATAGACTCTCCATCCAAGAAGACAAATCAGAAATCCATGATGATCCATGATCTATATGACATATCAAAGGAAAGACCCATAAGTGTAACGTTGAGGATCCAAAGATCATTTTCATAATACAAAACATAATGGACAACATCATATGCTACATAATCTAAATTCAATTAGGGTAGGAAAAATGTATAGCATCATAAAGTATCATAAAGAAGAGAAGTCGGGCATATATTGAGTAGCCTCATTAGATAATCTAGGATTATCCATGTTTTCTTACAATGACTGCACAATTTTTTACTACAATTAGTGGCAATGTGCCCAAATCCTTTGCAACTGTAGCATTACACATTAGTCATATCTCTGCCTCCTTTAGACCTCCCCTGAGTTGCATAGGCAATAGGAATGTGTAAGGAGCCGTTGTTCTTTTCCCCCTTAAACGGTGATGTGCAAACACACATAAAGACGTTCAATGAAAAAGATCTCTCTGGACTATCAATAATGGCTACTGTTGGAATTATACATAGAATATGGAAAATGCATAGGCCATTCGGTTTTTTACTGGCGTAAGTATTTCAAATATTTTCAATTCTTCTATGCTGCAATCGAGGAATTAGAATTCTCAATTGGATTGAAACTAGATTTTAGACCACCAAGGACATGTACTAGAATGTAATAGAAGCCTCCACTATCTCACATTATGAACCACTTATTAAGTATTGGAGAAAGATGTTAGCTATAAATATGCACTGATTCATGTGCAGCAGAATATGGACATAGATATGTGGGAAACGCATCGTCAACTTTGTAAACATTAAAAAAAAAAGGTGAATTGCCTTGTGATTTAGTTTAAGAAAGAAAGGCAGCTAGATCTGGCAAGCAGCATCTTTAGATGGCTTTGTCACCGATTCCTTTCAACTAGCACCCCAGAAAGGAAAGTGAAAGAAGAAAAACCATGGGTAGTAAGTTCGAGCATAGATATATCCTGATCAATTAGCATAATCAAGCTCAACACTATTAAGTTGGTCAATTTGAACAGTGACGAATCACCACTGGTACTTGGCAGCAACAAGGACCACTTCATAATTCTTAGCAGCATTGTCCTAACTAAGGTCCTGCAACATTCCTCTTCTCTGAAGACCCTCCCAACTCTTCTTATGCTCGCGGTAAGTCAATAAGCAGTATCCTAGAGCCTTTATCAGCTTATTTGTCTCTGTGCTATCAAATTTCCACCCACACCCTGTACATTAAAAGGGTCAAAGGGCTGAACTATATCCCTCAGTCCACCGACAGCATGTACAACAAGAACTATCCCATAATTCATGGCATATAGTTGGTTGAGTCCACAAGGCTCAAACCTAGATGGCATGAGCAAAATGTTTGCACCGGTAGTTATCCTGTGAGCCATTTTCACAGAAAAGCCAACCCATGACCTTATCTTATCCCTATGCTGACCTTCAAACTACCTAAGCATCTATTCAAGATCTTATCTGCCAGTTCCCAACATGACTAGTTGCACATCCTGCCCCATCATCCATGGTATCGCCTCAGCAATGAGGTCAACACCTTTCTGATGATCCAACCTCCCAATGAAACCTACGAGAGGGATATTATCATGAACTGGTAAACCAAGCTCCTTAAGTTCCCATTGAAACCTTCATGTTGTATTGCTTTGATTATTAATTTTCTTCAAATAATCCCACAATCTTTTAGAGGTCTTATAAGGCTTGAGATTGACAAGTATGGAGGGTTCAACACATCCAAGAATCCTAGACAAATCTGAGCATATGTCGTTTTGTAAGAACAAGAATTTGGAGGCTGCTGTAAGTGTGTACACTGAAATGGTGGTCAAAGGTTTCATACCCGATGTTGTTACTTACACAGCTTTGATGGATGGCTACAGCAAACAAGGTAACATGAAAGAGGCTATGCGGATGTACAGGGACATGCAAGCTGCAAGGATTGTTCCCACCTTCTTCACACACAGTGTTCTAATTCCGGGATTCATGTTTGTATGGTCATCATTTGATTATAGTCCTCATTTTTTTTTCCCGTCTAACAGCAAGTGTCAGCGTTAAAAAAAATACTCCCATCTTCATTTTGGAAAGCCTACTTTCCTTGAAGGACCCATAGACTTTAGTATTATTTTCCCAGAGTCCATTGATAGGATTAAGGACTTCACTTGATTTCTTGGTGGAGATTTTCGAAGAAACATCATGTGAAAGATTTATAACAGCTGTGAGGAACATTAACCTAAACCCTAAATCAAAATCCATTAACCTAAATCCTAAATCCCTTAAGCAACCTAAATAACTAGCTAAACCCCCCTAAGCAAGAAGCATGCGAGGAACATACGAACATGGGGGACAACCTAGCAAGGGACAAGTTTAGACAAGGAAGGGAGCACGGGGGGACAACCAGACGGCAACATCCAACAAGCATGCGACGAACATTGTAAAGGAAGCAAGGATTTGAGAAGAGATGGAAGCATACAAACCTGATGGTCGAACTTGCGGCCGATTCCACAATGAGCGACATAGTCGTTGGTCCTCCTCTGAAGCAGCTGCAACGAGACCTGAGGAAAAAATTGCATAATAAAGAAGGAAGGGAATTTCGACATATGTTTGTTCTTACAAATCGAGAGGCAAATCTGAGGGGCAAATTGGGAATTTCGCAAAAATAGGGTTGTAGTCCAGTGCCGAATTTTTTGTACCAAATTACACACAGTACAAATATATCTGATTTAGTCCAATACCATATTCGTGTTTTGTCCAATACTTGCTTCAAGGATGGCAACCAAACGGAGAACAAAAAATTTTATCCAGTCCAGTGCCGGATTCTAATGCCAACCAAACGCTACCTTAATATCCTTCTTCTTGACCTTCCCTTCATTAAGTAGCTAATAAATTATAAACTTAGTTTTAGTCCTATCTTTGAGGTTCTCTATATCTTGTAGGTAACCCACTTACTTTAAGTTCCATGCAACATACTCAATGGAAATAAGGAGCCCATCCAAATCTATCTCTAGTTCAGGCGCTTCTACAATAATCATGTTCATGGAAGGCCCGTGGTTTGGCATTGGCATTTCAATAAAGTCTAATTAGACTAACTAAGCATCTCTAAGGTCTTAGATCATGTTCTTGAGCCTCCACTGGTTATCAATGGAATGCCCCTCTCACCCAAGATGATTCTCAAAATGGCAATTCGAGTTTTAATCTCTTGGCTTATAGTTATCAAGAGGCACTTCAAAATTAAGTAACTTTTCACCCTTGAGGCGATGGAGGACTTAGCTTTAAGGAATAGGGATTCTGCTAAATTGTCTTTTACACGAGCGTCTGTTTGAGTCTTACCCCCGTATTGCAAGTGTGCTTTGATTGGTCTAGATGGTCACTTAAGGTCTTAGTTTGACATAATTCCCTATTGCCACCCCACTTGGTACTGAACAGACAAGCATCCTACTAAATCTGAAGCAAAAGAACACTATACTAAGGATTTTCCTATGTTTGCTCAAATCATATTTAAGGTAGCTTATTGTTGTTTGTTTATGAAGTGTAACACCTTGAAACCTAGACCACGCTACTACCCGCCATGTGTCCTTATCTCACAAGAACACATTAAGGCTTTGAATCAACTTTTGAAACACTTTAGCCTATAACTCCTATATAAAGGCATTTCATATATCCCCAAAATTCAAATAATAACTTAAACCATATCAAACATCTAACGCAGCAGAAGTCTTTAAACACCAAAATAATATTCTCAAAAGATACTGTCTATTATAGTTAAATAACATAAATCTCCCAAAACTTAATCACTATAATAATAATGGTAATCTTCGTCTTCCTCTCTCTGTGGCTCACCTAAACCCAAGTCATCTTCTGGGTTCTCATCTCTCTCAACACTTGCATCTAAAAATGTTCCCTGAAAGGTGAGCTAATGCCCAATATGTATAACACAAACACATACGCATGAACAAACATGAACAAGTGTCACACACATTATGTAATACTTAAACACAGACAACCATTTCATATGAATATCTATGTCCACAAGCAGCAACAGGGTACTCATGACCCCCCTTAACACACTTAGCACATTGGAACATGATTTGGTGATAAGAACTACCACTACAAGCCCCACACCCATGTTCACTTAATCCTGGAGATGGGAACTGCTACTATGGGCCCCATACCCATGTACACTTAAACCTGGTGATGGGAACTGCCACTATGGGCCCCACACCCATGTCCACTTAAACATCTTAATCCGATGTTTAACCTAGATCATTTCCAAGTATGACTCCACTAGGGATAACGTCACACAAGGATCATTGGGGTACTCCCTAGGGATCTACCACTATGGGCTCCTAGGCCAAGCCAAGTAAATACAGCATACAACTTAAATACTTAAGCCAAATCATTCAGTTAAATCAAGTTCAATGCATAAGCTAACTTAAACAAGCACAAATCATCACATAAGTTACACGTACGTTGAATCCTAGCCTTAAGAACTTCCCAGTCTTAGACTTTATCTAAATGGAAATCTGTACAAATAACAAGTTCTTCTTAGTACCTAATCTACGACCAATATTAATTCCTAACATTCTTATTCTTATTCATATTCATTTAATCTCTCTATAAGGCCTCAAAAGCTATCTAGGGTGTGTGGAAATTAGTTTAATTTGAAGTTAAATAAATATATAATTAAGTTGTACTTTATTCAACACAGCCATGTTGGGGACCGTGTTGCTCAACACAGGCTGGAGCACGACCATGTTGGGGGTTGTGTATCTTTCACTGTAAAATTTAGTTTTCAACACAGTTGGAACATGACCATGTTGGGAGGCCATGTTCTTCTTAATTCAACACAATCTAAACACAACCGTGTTGGGAGGCTATGTTACCCTTGACTTAACACCGTCGAAACACAACTGTGTTAAGAGGCAATGTATCTCTCGATGCATCTTTCACACTCAACACGGTCTAAACACAACTGTGTTGGGAGGTCATGTTACCCTTAACTTAACACGGTCGAAACACGACCGTATTAAGAGGCCGTGTATCTCTCGATGTACCTTTTAAATTCAACACGGTCGAAACACAACTGTGTTGGTAAGCCGTATTACCTTCGGAAATTTCCACGAACCCTAATTCCTTTACTTTAAATTCTCCTAAATCCAATCCTCTCTATTCCTAAGCTCAATTATATCTCTAAAATACGTAATTATAAATAAATTACGCAGACTTTCATACTTACATAAGAAATTCCATAAATTGCAACCTTGAGTTGTTGATTCTTGTTCTCCTATTGTCCTTTCTCAAACTTCATGTTCTGTATGAACAAACGACACTCATAAATTCCAAATTCCATTAATCCTAAATTAAAATTCGTATGGAATTCCTTACCTTTTGTCTTTAGAATTTGATCGCTTCTTTTTCCTTTTGTCTCTAAGGTTCCTGTCAAGAGCATCAGTTTTGTCTACTATATTATTGTGAGGGAGTGAAAAGGAGGAATGTTAGGTCATTTGGAATTAAATACTCCCCTAATGCGAAATGTCCAAATTGCCTCTTCAAACTTTCTAAAATTTCATTCTTATCCTTAGCTCTATGTGATAATACATATATTAAATTAATCAATAAATAAAATTTTCATGTATGACATTCTCCTCCTCTTATAAAAACTTTCATCTTCGAAAGTACCTGATTCTAGAAAAGTTCTGAATACTTCTTTCTCAATTCTGCTTCTAGTTCCCACATTGCTTCCCTTTCCGTTTGGTTTATCCATTGTACTTTAACATAAGGGACTGTGTTCCGTCTTAGAACCCATTCTTTAGTATCTAAAATTCTAATTGGCCTTTCCAAAGGTGTTAGATTTAGCTACACATTTAGTGGCTCCAAAGCCACTATCTGATCTAGGTTATGTACATACGTCCTCAGCATAGATACATGGAATACATCATGCACCCCAACCAAATTTGGTGGAAGAGCTAACCTGTAAGCTACTATGCCTATTCTTTCTAAGATCTCAAACATGCCTATATACCTTGGGTTTAGCTTTCCCTTCAACCCAAATCTGATCACTCCCTTTGTTAGAGAAATCCTTAATAGTACCTTATCTCCCACTTGAAATTCCAAAGGACGTCTTCTCTTGTCTGCATAGCTCTTTTGTCAAGATTGGGTTGTCTATATTCTTTGCCTAATTAGCTTCACTTTGTCTACCACTTCTTGTACTAACTCCAGCCCCATCATCTATCTTTCTCCTACTTCATCCCAATGTTGTAAGGATCTGCACCTTCTTCCATAAAAAGCTTCATATAGTGCCATCTAGATGGTTACCTAGTAACCGTTATTATAAGCAAACTCCACCAAAGGTATATACTCATTCCAGTTTCCTCCAAAATCTAGTGCACATGCCCTGAGCAAATCTTTCAATATTTGTATGGTTCTTTCAGACTAACCATCTATCTATGAGTGGAATGTTGTACTGAATTGCAGCTTGGTACGTAGTGCTTTATGTAGGTTGTTCTAGAATCTGCTCACAAATCTTGTGTCTCTATTAGAAGTGATTGTCATTAGCACTCCATGCAGCCTAACTATCTCCTATATGTATACCTGAGCCAATTTCTCCAATTTGTATCCCACTCTAATAGGTATAAAATGAGTAGACTCGGTCACTCTGTCCACTATAACCCAAACTACATCCTACTTCTCCTTGGTATTTGGGAGGGCTGTAACAAAGTCCATTATCACATGCTCCCATTTCCACTCCGGTACTGGAAGAAGCTATAATTCTCCAACCGGTCTCTGATGTTCTATTCCAATCTGCTGGCATGTGAGTCATCTGGCTACATATTCTGCTATTTCTCTCTTCATCTTTCTCCACCAATAACAACTCTTCACGTCTTTGTACATTTTGGTACTTCCAAGATGTATTGTGTAGGCAGAGTGATGCACCTCTTTCATTATTTCTCTCTTCAATTCTACATCCCTTGGCACACATAATCTCGTTTTGTACCTTAGGATCCCTTCTACATCTAAGTTAAATTCTGGTGCCTTACCTTGTTCCATTCTACTCTTGATTTCTTGAATAGCCTTATCGTCTATCTGACCCAATTTAATTATGTCCATTAATGTTGGCTGAATCCTTAAGGTAGCCATTTTTGCTCCCACTTCTTGTGTTAAAATTTCTAGCTCCAATTTACGCATGTCCTCCAATAACTTCTTCTATGAAGTGATTAGAGTGGCTATATTGCCCTGTTTCTTTCTACTAAGGGCGTCTACCACCACATTAGCTTTTCTTGGATGATATTGTATCTCCAAGTCATAATCCTTAATTAACTCCAACCATCTCCTCTGTCTCATATTCAACTCTTTTTGTGTAAATATGTACTTCAGGCTTCTATGGTCAGCGTAGATTTTGCACCTTTCTCCATATAAGTAATGCCTCCACAACTTTAAAGCTAGTATAATTACTGCCAATTCTAAGTCATGAGTTAGGTAGTTCTTTTCATACGAATTCAGTTATCGAGATGCATAAGCTATTACTTGACTACCTTACATCAATAAACACCCCAATCATTAAACTAGGGCATCAATATATACTATAAACTCTTCTCCACTCTTGGGTAAAGTCAAAACTGGCGTTGACACCAATTTCTCTTTAAGCATTTGAAAGTTGGCTTCACATCTATCATCCCATTTGAATTTCACATTCTTCTTTGTCAATCTAGTGAGAAGAGTTGCTATTTTGGAAAACCCTTGTACAAATCTCCTGTAGTAGCCTGCTAGACCTAGGAAGCTTCTTACCTTTGTAACTGTTTTCAGTCTATGCCAATCTACTATCGCTCTCACCTTTTCTAAGTCTACAGATATCCCACCCCTATTAACCACATAACCTAAGAAGACTACTTATTCCAACCATAATTCGCATTTACTGAATTTGGCATACAACTTCTCATCTTGTAGCCTGCCTAATACTAGTCTCAAGTGCTCTTCATGCTCCTTAATGCGTTTAGAGTATATCAGGATATCATTTATAAAGAGGATTACAAACTTATCCAAGAAATCCCTAAATACTCTATTCATTAAATCCATTAATGCAGCTGGTGCATTTGTTAGTCCAAAAGGCATTACCAAAAACTCGTAGTGCCCACACCTAGTTCGAAATGTTGTTTTCTGGATGTCCTCTTCTTTAATTCTTAGTTGATGGTGGCCTGATCTCAGGTCTACTTTAGAAAACACCTAAGCTTCCTACAACTGGTCAAACAGATCATCTATCCTAGGAAGAGGGTATTTGTTCTTGATTGTAACCTTGTTTAACCCCCTATAGTCTATACAAAGTCTCATGCTTCCATCTTTCTTCTTCACAAATAAAACTGGTGTACCCCAAGGAGAGACACTAGGTTTTATAAAACCATTATCTTGTAACTCCTATAATTGCTTCCTTAATTCTTCCATTTCCATTGGTGCCATCCTGTAGACTGGTTTTGATATAGGTATTGTACCCTATACCAAGTCGATGTTGAATTCTATTTCCTTGGTTGGGGATAAACTAGGAAGATCTTCTAGAAACACATCAGGAAATTCTCTCACTATCGGTACTCCTTCCATCTTAACTTCTTCACTGGCCTCAATAAATATAGTTGCCAGTACACTTTTTCCCTACATCTCATAAGTAAGCATTCTAGTAGGTCTCTATACTACTAACTCGTATTCAAAATATCTATCCCCTAGTTTATTAAACTGCACTACCATGTTGTGATAGTCAATGGTAGCACGATATTTTGACAACTAATTGACACCCAATATAATATCAAACTCTATCATTTCCAATACAAGGAGGTCTGCTGGCATCACCCGTATTTCTATTATCACTCATTTGCATATCTTACTTATTCTTCCTCCTACTCCCAAAGGAATACTAACAGCCAAGTAGTCATTCATTTTTTCAACATTTAAAGCATATGCGTAAACAAAACTCTCAGACACATAGGACACAGACGCACTGGTATCGAACAGCACTTTTGCATTGCAAGAGTATACTAGAAGCATACCTACAATGTTGTCCACATCCGGAATATCCTGGTGCTGTTGCTGTTGAATGGCAAACAATCTGGTACGAACTCTTTATCTAGGGCCTCCTGCTTGTGGTCTAACTCCCTATCCTCTCACTAGAGGTCTAGCTGCCTATTGAACTGGCCCTGTCTGATTTTTTATTTGTCCCTAAGGACAGTTGACTGCCCTATATCCCCTCTAGTTGCACACATGACAGAAGATTAAGGGGACTGACCTCTCAGTGCAATGTCTACTAACATGCCCAGTCTTCCCAAAAGAGAAACATACCCCATCTAGCTATTTACACTCTCTTAACTCATGAGGTCCGTAACATCTGGGACATTTAACATTTGGGTCGGTTGCAATGAGTGCCAAAGGCACTTATCTGACCTAAAGAGGAGAGGCTACAGCTCTCGATTTTCTGCTTTACAGCATAAGATGTCTTTTACTCCTGTTTTGCCCTATTCCACTAAAGGTAGGTCTTTTTCCCAAAGTTGTTGTTACTCTGCGACTCCTCTATTCTTCTATAATCTTCTTATTCTGCTAAAGATACTTAGCCTTATCCACCATTTCAGCATATGTATTTAGCTGAAAGGCCCCTACTGCAAGCTGTAGGTCCAATTCCAAACCTCTCAAGAATCTTTTGGCTCAAGACCTATCATCATTACGCACATTTTTAGGAAGAAATTGAATGAAGCCATTCAACTCTATCTCATATTCTTCAACTGTTCTATTCCCCTGTTCACAGCTGTAGTATTCATTCTCCATTCTATCTCTAAAGCTGCTGGGGAAGTATCTTTGATAAAACAGTACTTTAAGCACTGCCTAGTTCATGCATTCCCCTACAAGCTTAGGAACCAAAGCCCACCATTTTGCTGTAGTTCCCTTCAACATGAATATCTTCTAATAACTGGAAGGCAACAAATGTTTTCTCAATTTCTTGCACCTAATCCTCAGCTTCGATTAGGTCATCCACTCTAGTGTTAAATTCCTTAGCTACTCTTATGAACCTATCAAAGCTGATGGGTTCATTAGCATTCTTGTGTTGTGGGACATTAGGGGCTTTGTGTTGTTGTGCCAGTAGTCCCACCAGGTGGTTCATAGTATGCAGTAGCTGAATTGTCTGTTTAGCCATATAACCTCTTTCCCCTTATGGCTATGGGTTCTGAACTTCCTCTTCATTAGGGTTATCACATCTAGCACCCCTTCTAACTCCTAATCCAATGATCCTTCTTGGAGGCATTCTATTTAAGAAGAGACAATCGGATCTACTTAAATTAATACTAGTAATGGTTAGTTTCATAGTGTGTAAGTATATACACATATACCACTACACATGGGTCTACTCATATATATGACTTAGCAGTTAGATGAATACATGTCACACCCCCAACCTGGGGCCTAAAAGTTCCTACTAAAAGCTACCATGGCACATGTGCACTCGTTACATGATAACCGTCTTACGAGCTAGAGATCGTAAGACTCTAAATAGTTAATTACATTTATGACTAATCATATTACATATAATTATATAATAAAACATAACTATGGAATCCATACCCCATGGTCAACCAAGAACGCAGAGAGTCGATATCCCCTACCAACCACTAAAATGGAATAAAACCTTAGATTTTACACATTTAAACCTTACACCAAGGCCCTAAAATAACATTTTATCTAGAAAGCCTATCAATCAATTTCTTACTTTATCATTCTGGCTTCTAAGAACACTCGACATTTTACATCTCATCCCATCCCAAGCTTTTATGACTTTTACCTGCAAAACAGTTTGTAGATGGGTGAGCACATTATGGGTGAGCACATTACGGCTCAGTGAATGGGAGTGCAATACTCTTAATGCTACGCACACACAAGCAATTTCAATCAAGTTATCAAATCATATACTACACATGAACAATCATATGAATGTAGCATCTCACGTGGTCTTCTAGTAATCGACGTGAAGTTTAGGGTTTACACCGCCCTTGACCTTAGGTTAAGGATTCCGAAGCCACCATCAGTGCCTAGGTCTCATTACCCGATTTAATTATCTTATCACTTTGATAGTTATAACGTCTTTACTTTAATACTGAATGCTCCCATATCTTTGCACAGTCAGAACAACACCCTCAAGGAATATACTAGACTAGGAACCAGCAAGGCGCTAACAATCCCTTAATCCCTTAGTTCGCACAAGACAGTTCAATAATACCATGATTACTTCCAGATGCCCTATAGTAGTGATGGCCTTCAAATTTATGCAATGTCTCGTGCAATGCA
The DNA here is from genome assembly GCA_037954665.1 of Laguncularia racemosa. Taxonomy (NCBI): domain Eukaryota; kingdom Viridiplantae; phylum Streptophyta; class Magnoliopsida; order Myrtales; family Combretaceae; genus Laguncularia; species Laguncularia racemosa. Next base: position 90,618 of record JBBMOL010000496.1, on the reverse strand, counting down.
TGTCCTATTTAAATTAAGTCCTATCCTTTAATTATTCAATTTAGGGTGATCAATCAGTATGAAATAACAAGCTAATCCACATAAAGAAAATAAAGCAATCTATTGACAATTCAAGAAATACCATTCCATAACAAGTATCAACAATCAATTCAAATTTCTTAATCAACCCATTACATTTCACACCCTAAAACCTTTTCCATTACATATACATGCATCTCATACACAAATTCAATACCCATATCTTCACATAATCCAACACATACTCCTTTCTATCAATACATTACACATACCTCATACACATACATACGCATATACATGTATGCATAAACGCATACGTATATATACAACACATACTCCCATTCGCAAACGCATATACATATACATCTACATCTATATACATATATACACATCTATACCTTTAATATACAAATACACATACAAACCCATCCAGATCAAACATAACATATCAAAATCAATCACAACATTATAGCACATCATGGAGTTTCCCACTTACCTATTTATGGTGGTCATGGTCCTAACCGTCGTTGAGTGATTCTGACGTGTAATCCTTTTACCTATTGATAAGATAAAATAAAATAAAATAAGGTAAATGTCTAGAATCTAAGCCGAGCCTTAATATAGTTAAAAGTATTAAGTAAAGTTCGTTTATTACATACTACACATGGTCTAAATCACTTCACCTAGTGTTTCTCTAGCTATTACAACTAGTTTTAGGTGAAATACTAATTTTTACATCTATTTATTCTTTGTGCACAACTTTTAGAAACTAACTTCGTTTCGCAAAAAATTAATCTAGTGGAGTTGCACTCACCTCGAGGAACACATTAGTAGTCTCGGATCGTCGATCGGAGGTCGTACATGTGAGATATGATTTCTTTTGTTCACTTTTCCCCTTTTTTCTCCTCTTTCATTTTCTTGTCCTATCCTCATCTCTTTGTCCTTTCTTTCCCCTCTTTTTTCTTTCTTTTCTTTGTTTTTCTTTTTTTTTCTATGTGGTGTAGGTCCTCTACGACTAGCCCCTACATATATATGTGCATCTCATCATCATCATTATTATTGTTATTATTATTATTAACTAATACTTTATTATAATTAGGGTTTCAAAATTCTTAGTGTAGTTTCACACGCAAGACGGCATCGATAAAATTTAAAATTTTAGCATTTTATTACGAAATTTTACGCTTGAGCTAATTAGATTATTTCGAGCATGAATATTTACTCAAATTCCTATTTGACAATCCTAAGTCTATAATTTTAATTTATTTTATCTTTTAATTAATAATTTCTCATGGTTTGCTCTTCGTGTGATTATTTCTTTTATTATAGTTTTATACGAGGTGTGTTTAAGGCTTTTAGTACAATCTTTTAATTATTCTGGTATTATACGCGACTAAAATTTTATAGATTTTACATCCTCCCCTCCTTTAAAATTTTTGTCCTCAAAACCTTAGGACGTACCTGATTCTCCGAAGAGTTAGGGATATCTTTCCTTTATCTCATCTTCTTTCTCCCAAGTAGCTTCTCATTCCGAGTGTTGACTCCATTGCACCTTGATGAATCGAATGGTCTTGTTACGCAATTCTCGAGATTAAGTATCGAAAATTTGAATAGAATGTTCTCGATACGTCAGGTTTAACTAAATCATCAAGATGTCCATCTCGATGGCTCGATTAGGATCTGGGATGTTTTTCTAGAGTAATGACACATGGAAGACATTGTGAATCCCTGATAGTTGAGGAGGAAAAGCTAAACGATAGGCCACTTCTCCAACTCTTTCCAGTACTTTGTATGGCCCTACATATCTAGGACTTTGTTTCCCTTTTGTTCCAAATTGCTTGGTTCCCTTAACTGGAGTGACCTTTAAATAGACATGTTCCCCTGGTATGAACTCAATCTCCCTTCTCTTCAAATCTGCCCAACTCTTCTAGCGATCTTGAGTTTCCTTCATTCGCTATTTAATGATGGCAACCTTGTCCATTGTCTCTTGTAACAAATCTGGCCTAATCATTCTACATTCGATCTCGTCCCAATATAACGGAGATCTACATTTCCATCCATATAAGGCTTCATAAGGGGCCATCTTGATCGACGAATGGTAGCTGTTGCTGTAAGCGAACTCGACCAATGGTAAATGTCGCTCCTAGCTATCCTTAAAGTCTAAGGCACAAGCTCTTAGCATATCCTCCAAAGTTGGGATGGTCCGCTCGGATTGCCCATCTGTTTGAGGGTGATATGTTGTACTGAATTGCAGTTTAGTCCCTAAAGCTTGTTGTAAACTTCTCTAGATTTTTTCTACAAACTGTAGATCTGGATTAGATACTCCACTCTATGGCACTCCATGGAGCCTCACAATTTCCTGTAGATAGATCTCGACTAACTTGTTGATACGAATTCGGATTTGAATTCCTTCACATAAATGAAATCGTCAATAACAATCAAATGTTACAAGTTTTAGGGTTTTCTGTATTTGGTACTAATGAAGTAAAGATCAAAGGTATGGATAAAATTACCAATCTATAGATGCCAAGATTGATAAAATTAAACTGATTCGCAATCAAATCATAGAACGATAGAGACCACGTTCTATAAATCAATCACTATGGTTAAAGAATCCTAAGAATTCAATAACGATGCTCGCGACAAATTCTATATGAACTAAGAACTTGATAAGAACAATACGAATAAAGTGAAAATCAATTCTCAATATTCAAGAATCCTCAAAGAGAAATTCACACACCGCTCAAGTGTTTGCTTACAACAAAAAAAAAAAATAACATTCTCCTCGAAAACCCTAAGGATTCCTATTTATATCATCCTAAAAAAATTTGTGCAAAACCATTCAAGGCCGGGCAAAGGCCGGCGGCCTAAGTACATAGGCCGGCACCCAAAGGCCGACGGCCTTTATTTAGGCCGACTCTAAGGCCAGCGGCCTTGAAGCTAACTCGGTCAGCCTTTATTCAAGGCCGGCTTAAAGCTAGCCGAACTATGCCTTGGGTCCTCTCGACGCTTATGTCCTCCTTTTTTGGACCTCGCACTGCCACCTAGAGCTCAGATTGACTTTCTTTTCTTTGGCGCTCATATCTTAGCTCTTGGAATCCATATTGAAAAAGATTCGACCTCGAATCTGTATCATCCATCCTGCTAGGCCACATAAACAGACTCCTCTTTCCCTTAGGCTTCTTAAGGAAAATCAGTCTTGTTTGTTATACTTCAGTTGGACTCATAGGAAGAAGCTTGTATGTCTTGTCCTGTTGCTAAATGGTATACTCATTAGTGTATCCATCATACTTGGCTCTGAGGTCATACTACCAAGGTCTTCTAAGGATCAAATGTGTAGCTTCTATAAGAGCTACATCACAAACAATTTCATCAGTATAATTACCAATAAGCAATGGAACACGAACCTATTTGTGTACATGAACAGCTCCTTGTGGACTCAACCAATGAAGTGCATAAGTTCTTGGACGCTGCTCCACCTGTAAACCCAACTTAGTAACCCAGCTTGCTAAAGCAACATTAGCGCAACTGCCTGTGTCAACCACAATCAAACAAGTCTTCCCCTGCACCATGCCTTAGATATGAAATAAATTGGCTCTCTGATTAGGAACAGCTTCATCCTGCTTAACCATTAGCAAGTCTCCATGTACTGGACTCGCTATAATGTCTTCATCTTCCTCTTCTGCCTCAATACTCTTCTGTTCTTCTTCCTCACTCTCAACTTTGTCCCCTTTGATGACCATAACCCTTTAATTAGGACATTGAGAAGCAATATGGCCAAGTCCTAAACATTTAAAACATTTGATATCCCTGCTCCTCTTTTGTTGTGTTTGGTCAACAGCCTCACTAGCGACTACCTTTCCCTTTTCCTTCCTTTCCTTCTCCCTCTCACCATCTTCTGACTTATGGTGTTGATATGATTTCTGATCCCGCCATTTCTGATCCCGCCTGCGCTGATGCCGCTCAACCCGACTGGCTAATTTCATCACATCCTCAAAAGTTTGATAATGCTGAAGTTCCACTACACTGGCAATGTCCATCTTCAACCCATTGATGAAACAAGCTATGGATTCATCTGATGATTCCCTAATATCACATCTTGCCACTAATGTCTCAAACTCCTTCACATACTCTTCTATGCTCTTCTTACCCTGCCTCAAGGATTGCAACTCCATCAGCATCTCTTGTTTATAGTAGTCTGGTATAAATCTACGTCTCATCAACCTTTTCATCAAAGCCCATGAACGCACTTTCTCCTCATTAGCCCTACGTCTCTCAATTTGTAATTTATCCCACCACAGACTGGCATATTCAAAAAATGCTAAAGACGCCATTTTCGCCTTCATGCGCTCATCCCACTCATAATAGTCAAATACCTTCTCAACACGTAGCACCCAATCTAGGAATTCCTCTGGTTTACTACTACCAGTGAAAGGTGGAATTTTCAGCTTGATGTTTTCAATCCCCTTATGCTTGTCAACATTGTTTCCTCTCCTACTCCTTCCACTACTAGCATCAGATTCACTACTAGAGTGTCTACTCCTAATTCTTGCACCACTATGGCTTCTTCTATCCCTAACCTCCAATCTCTCCATAATCAATCTAAGATTTTCTTGGATTTGATTGAACTCAGCCCTAGTCACAACCTCACCCCCATTGTCAACATCATTCCTATTGTTGTTGTTTTGAACACTTCCGTGTGACGACATCTCTACCCTTCAATACTCAGCAATAGAAATTCACCAACAACCCAATTCTCAACAATAGCCCCAAACACCAATTCACAGCAATTCAACACCCAACAACTGAATTCAGCAAAACCCCAATTCTCAACTACAGCCCAATCACCAATTCACAGCAATACAATTCACAAAATAAATTTCCAAATTTCCTAACCAACAGCAGTATTGAATTAAAACTACAATTGAGTTGAGATTCAACAGCCTTACCGATTTAACCCACGATCTGATCAAATCCTTCGCTCTGAATCCTTACGAATCCAACCTTCGCTCTGATACCAAATAATACGAATTCGGATTCGAATTCCTTCACACAAATGAAATCGTCAATAAAAATCAAATGTTACAATTTTTAGGGTTTTCTGTATTTGGTGCTAACGAAGTAAAGATCAAAGATATGGATAAAATTACCAATCTATAGATGCCAAGATTAATAAAATTAAACTGATTCACAATAAAATCATAGAATGATAGAGACCACGTTCTATAAATCAATCACTATGGTTAAAGAATCCTAAGAATTCAATAACGATGCCCGCCACAAATTCTATATTAACTAAGAACTTGATAAGAACAATACAAATAAAGTGAAAATCAATTCTCAATATTCAAGAATCCTCAAAGAGAAATTCACACACCGCTCAAGTGTTTGTTTGCAACAAAAAAAAAATAACATTCTCCTCGAAAACCCTAAGGACGCCTATTTATATCATCCTAAAAAATTTGTGCGAAACCATTCAAGGCCGGCACCCAAAGGCCAGCGGCCTTTATTTAGGCCAGCTCCAAGGGTGGCGGCCTTGAAGCTAACTCGACCGGCCTTTATTCAAGGCCGGCTTAAGGCTGGCCGAACTTCGCCTTGGGTCTTCCCAACGCTTATGTCCTCCTTTTTTGGACCCTGTACTGCCACCTAGAGCTCGGATTGACTTTGTTTTCTTTGGTGCTCATATCTTAGCTCTTGGAATCGTATCACTTGTCTAAGGAATAAGTCATATTAACAGGTAGGAAATCGGCGGATTTAGTTAATCAGTCCACAACTACCCACATTGCTTCATATCCAGTCCTGGTCCTCGGTAATGTCGTAACAAAGTCCATTGTGATCTGCTCCCACTTCCACTCTAAAATCGGCAATGGTTGTAGTAATCCCCCTAATTTTTTATGTTCGGCTTTAACTCATTGACAGACAAAACATTGAGAAACGAACCGTACTACATCTCTCTTCATGCCTTTCCACCAATAGCCTCTCTTGAGTTCTTAGTACATCTTATTTCCTCCTAGGTGCAGGGTGTAACCAGAATTATGGGCTTCATCGTGGATGTAATTTTTCAATTGTGGATCCAACGGTATGCACCATCTAATCTTAAGACTCCCTCTAGATCCACCTTAAAGTTAGTACTGACTCCCTGTTCCACTTTTCCTCGAAGTTCTATTATCTTAGGATCAGTACGCTGCATTTCCTTTAATCTATCTAAAAGTGTAGGTCGTACCTCCAAAGCAGCTATTTGAGCCTCTCCTTCCTTATACCACATGAACTCAATCTTAAGTTTCTCAAACTCTTGTATCAATTATTGTTGTTCAATTAACAACACTGCCACTTGGCCATGGTTCCTTTGACTCAATGTGTCGGCCACCACATTAGCTTTCCCCCGGTGGTAGTTAATACTAAGGTCGTAGTCCTTAATGAGCTCAAGCCATCTCCTTTGTCACATGTTGTGCTCTTTCTAAGTAAATAGATACTTTAGGCTCTTATGGTCAATGTATACTTCGCACTTCTTGATACGAACCACGCCAACCCGTGACGAAACCCAATACCAATACGTTCGGAATTCGTTGCCTAAGACGCCCAAACACCTAAAGTGGAAACTGCGACCTGTTGTCTATAAGCGAGACAAGAACCTTAGTATAATGTGAAGACACCACAATCGGGGATGAAAGACCGATTGATAAGTCAGGATGAACGCCACGGAAATCAATCCGATAAGTTCAAAATTAGTTCTTGAAGAACCAAGAGAGGTGCCTCTCAAAAGTGTTTAATGTTCAAAGATGTATATTCTTATTGTTCTAAACCCAAGGAGCTTTTATACTAGGGTTACAATTCGTAAAAAACAAGTCCAAAACGACGTAGCTTAGATAAGTTGCATAAAAACACGAAACAGAAAAAGCTGGCCGGTAGGGGATACACGGCCGTGTACACGACCGTGTACTTTTCTGTACAACTTCTGGCAACATACACGGCAGTGTACACGATCGTGTACTTTGACCATGTACTTTTCTGTAGAACTTCTGGCAACATACACGGCCGTGTACACGACCGTGTACTTTTCTATGCACATTTCGGTCACATACACGACCATGTACTTCTGGTCGTGTATCTTTCTGTGGATTTGCTTGTCTCCATACACGGCTGTGCCTTTTAGCCATGTATCTAGCCGTGTATGATTCTGTGCAATCATGGAATTCCTACACGGCCGTGCCTTGAAAATGCACGCCCTCTTCAACTCGTGTCCGGTGTGACTTGTATAAAAGCAAGGGTCTTCCCATGGTTGTTTCAATCCATTCCAACTTCATGATTGCTCCAATGCTTTCCGGCTTCATGGACAACCTTTATCAACCCGTTAAGTGCTTCCTTGAATCGTTTCGCTTGATTTCTTGTGATCGGTCCAGGCGGCACTTCAAGAGGATCCACATTTCTTCTTCCGGCTTGGCTCTCATCATTCCCCTCCTCTTGAAAAGGATTTGTCCTCAAACCATTGCCTGCATCAAATAGACTCAGATCAGTAACATAAAATATGACACTTACTGGATACTTACCTGGTAATTTTTTCTTGTAGGCATTATCATTGATTTTCTCAAGCATCGGAAATGGACCGTCTCCCCTAGGGTTCAACTTGGATCTCCTCTACAATGGAAAACTCTCCTTGTGAAAATGCACCTAAACCCAATCTCCAGGCTGAAAAATCTTGGGTCTCCTGTCCTTGTTCACCCTTGAAGCGACCTTAGCATTTTGTTTTACAATCTTAATCTTTTCCTATGCATGTAGCTTTCTCACGAAATTTGCCTTAGAATCAGCATCAAAACCCACAGACTTGTTAAGTGGCAATGACAATAAATAATTAGGATTCAGTGAGTTAAAACCAAACACAATCTCAAATGGTGAACAATGAGTAGTGCTATATAAAGCTTTGTTATATGCAAACTCCACAAATGGTAGACAATCCTTCCAAGTCCTAATGTTCTTCTCTATGATTGTCCCTAACAATTGAATTAAAGTCCTGTTAACCACATCAATTTGCCCATCAATTTGTGGGTGACAGATAGTTGAAAACCTCCATTTAGTTCCCAACTTTTCCCACAATACTCTCCAAAAATGACTCAAAAATTTCTCATCTCGATCACTAACAATGCTTCTAGGTATACCATGAGGACGCACTACCTTTCTAAAGAACAAATCAACAATGTGTATAGCATCATCAGTTTTATCACAAGGAATGAAATGAACCGTTTTAAAAATCCTATCCATAACCACAAAATTAGAATCTCAACCATGCCTAGGCCTAGATAATCCTAACACAAAATCTATGGAAATGTTTATCCATGGCTCACGAGGAATGACATTATACTCATATAACCAATCTAAGAAGTCATCTAAACAAGGAATGGGATGACGGTACTTTACCGTAAGGTTGTTGATGGCGCGGCAGTCAACACACATTCTCTATGTCCCATCCTTCTTAGGAACTAAAATCTCAGGCACTGCACATGGACTCATGCCTTCTCTCACGTATCCCTTCTGCATTAACTCATCTACCTGCCTTTGGAGTTCCTTCGGAAAGACATTCTCAAAATCCTGCACAAGAGACACAACCACACTAGGCAAAGCATTAGATAATTTGTTAGTAGTCAAACATGTTTCCTTAAAAACCAGCAACAACATAGGTTGCTTTCTCACTAACGCTCTCCTCACTACACTCGCTCTTGCCACACAACTCTCCTTTTGCAAGGCTGCCCTCTCCTTTTCACTCACCACCAAAGTTGATTCCCCTTCAACTTGGCCTCTCTCACTCTTTCCAGCCTTCCTCTCTTTTTCCTTTGGATCTTGACTTTTATATTCCTTTTCTTTCTCATTGTCTTTTGCTTTCTCACTCTCCCTCTGCTTTTCACTCACCTTATGTTTTGCAAAAGACTGTTGTAGCTGCAACTGGTCCTCATACACTTGTTTAGGTGTTAACGGTTTAAGATTAAAGCTTTTCCCTTGGTGAATAAGCGTATACTTGTTAGAAAAGCCATCATGAATAGCCTTCCTATCCAATTGCCATGGCCTCCCCAACAATACATGACATGCTTGCATTGGCACTACATCGCATAACACCTCATCCTCATATCTACCAATGTGAAAACCAATCAAGGCTTGCTTACTCACCTTAGTCTCACCACTATCATTCAACCACTGCAATTTATATGGACTAGGGTGTCTAACAGTTTTGAGCCCCAGTCTCTCAACAATAAAATTGCTCACTACATTGGTGCAACTTCCCCCATCAATAATCAAACTACAAATGTGATCTCCTAAATAACATCTAGTATGAAATATATTCTCTCTTTTCCTATCTCCTCTATCTTCCCAATCCCTAGTTCCTCTATTCCGACCACTATATCCTCTATAACTCTCGCCAGAAGGCTCATCAAAGACATCATCCGACATTTCATCTCCACCTCTCGATACTCTCCTAGAACGACTCTCCCTCTTACGCCCTTGGAATACATTTGTGGATTGCTCTAGTCTTTGCTCTACCATCTCATGAATTTGTTCCATTCCCTCTTGGAACATCCTCTTCATTTCTCCCCTCAATGCCTCAATTACTAACCTAGCATCAAACCTTCCCCTCTCACCTTCAGGAGAATGTTGTCTCGACATAGTCCTTGCAGAAAAGATTAGTACTAACACAAATATATATAAAATTAAATCTCACAATACACTCCCTTACGTGTTTCACTCAAATGATGATATCACACAGTCACTCGTGCATTCTCACAAATAATGATGATATCAACTCGCCAATTTCCTCTTCTCAATTCTCTTGGAACTAACTCGAACTACACCAATTTCCTTCCGTAGAATTCAAAACAAATCTAGGGTTCGTAACTTTTCCTCTATTTTTTTTATCCGAATTTTTTTTTTGTCTCTGTTTTGCTTTTGATCACATTTTTCTTTTCTTTTCTTTTCTCTTCTTTTTTTTTGTCGTGATTTTTACTCTTCTTTTTTTTAACAATCGCCTAGTAGATATTACACTATCAAAAGAAAATCAATACTACGAAATTGAATACGATAATTGATATGAACAATTGGAGTTAGGGTTTTGATATTACCTTCCTCAAACCGAACTGATGTTTTGACAAACCTAAGCTCTGATACCAAACTGATACGAACCACGCCAACCCGTAACGAAACCCAATACCAATACGTTCGGAATTCGTTGCCTAAGACACCCAAACACCTAAAGTGGAAACTGCGACCTGTTGTCTATAAGCGAGACAAGAACCTTGGTATAATGTGCCACAATCGGGGATGAAAGATCGATTGATAAGTCGGGATGAACGCCACGGAAATCAATCCGATAAGTTCAAAATTAGTTCTTGAAGAACCAAGAGAGGTGCCTCTCAAAAGTGTTTAATGTTCAAAGATGTATATTCTTATTGTTCTAAACCCTAGGAGCTTTTATACTAGGGTTACAACTCGAAAAAAACAAGTCCAAAACGACGTAGCTTAGATAAGTTGCGTAAAAACACGAAACAGAAAAAGCTGGTCGGCTGGGGATACACGGCCGTGTACACGACCGTGTACTTTGGCCGTGTACTTTTCTGTACAACTTCTGGCAACATACACGGCCGTGTACACGACCGTGTACTTTTCTGTGCACATTTCGGTCACATACACGACCGTGTACTTCTGGTCGTGTATCTTTCTGTGGATTTGCTTGTCTCCATACACGGCCGTACCTTTTAGCCGTGTATCTAGCCGTGTATGATTCTGTGCAATCTTGGAATTCCTACACGGCCGTGCCTTGAAAATACACGCCCTCTTCAACTCGTGTCCAGTGTGACTTGTATAAAAGCAAGGGTCTTCCCATGGTTGTTCCAATCCGTTCCAACTTCATGATTGCTCCAATCCTTTCCGGCTTCATGGACAACCTTTATCAACCCGTTAAGTGCTTCCTTGAATCCTTTCGCTTGATTTCTTGTGATCGGTCCAGGCGGCACTTCAAGAGGATCCACATTTCTTCTTCCGGCTTGGCTCTCATCATGGATCTCATCACTTCTGCCCATATAAGTAGTGTCTCCATATTTTTAGGGCAAACATGATTACAGCCAACTCTAGATCGTGGGTAGGATAATGTCTCTCATGTGTTTTCAATTGCTTGGAAGCATAAGCCACAACCTTCTTATTCTACATTAGCACGCAACCCAATCCATTTTGGGAAGCATCACTATATATGCTGAAAGGTTCTTCCGTGTTAGGCAGCATCAAGATTGGAGCTATAACTAATCATTGCTTTGACTCTTGGAAGCTTCATTCACATTTCTCATCTTACTCAAATTTCACCTCCTTTTGGGTCAGTCTAGTCAAGGGTCTTAATATTTGTGAAAAATTCTTCACCTCATTTGTAATATTCGGCTAACCCAAGGAAACTCTTAACTTCTATCACTATGGTGGGTGGTTTCCAATCAACTATAGCCTCGATCTTTGCTAGGTCTACCGTTATCCCTTCACCGGACATAATGTGTCCCAAAAATGCCGCTTGATGCATCCAGAACTTGCACTTGGATAGTTTCGCATACAATTGGTGCTCCTTCAACAATCCTAAAGTGGTTCGTAAGTGTTCTTCTTGTTCTAACGGTGTCTTAGAATAGATAAGAATGTTGTCAATGAAAACCATGATGAACTTATCCAGGAACGGCTTAAAGATCCTATTCATGAGGTCCATAAATGCAGCTGGAGCATTCGTTAGTCCAAAGGACATAACTAGGAATTCATAGTGACCATATCTCGTTCAGAAGGCAATTTTGGGTATATCCTCTGACTTGATCCTCGATTGGTGGTATCCATATCGTAGGTTAATTATAGAAAAGACATTTTGCTCCTCTTAGTTGGTCAAAGAGATCGTCAATTCTCAGTAATGGGTATCTATTCTTGATGGTCACTTTGTTTAACTCTCGATAATCAACGTATAACCGCATAAATCCATCCTTCTTCTTAAAAAATAATACTAAAGCTCCCCATGGTGATACACTTGTGCAAATGAACCGCCTCTCAATCAATTCCTGTAACTGCTTTTTTAATTCTTGTAATTCGATCGGAGCCATTTAATATAGTGCCTTCGAGATTAGTTCGGTACTCGGCTTTGTCTCAATAGTAAAGTTCAATTCTCTTGAAGGTGGTAGTCATAGTAGTTCTTTAGGAAATACATCAAGGTATTCATTAACGATTGGTATTTCCTCCAACCTTGGTGATTCCTTCTCTACCTCTACCACACTTATTAAGTAAATGTTCCAATCTTGAAGACCTTTCTTTTTCTCCTCAACTAGGTTGGTTGAAACTTCAAGGGTTCCCTTTACTTGCCCTTAATACACTACTATTTCTGTCCCTAGCCTACTAAATTGTACCTCCCTATTCTTGCAGTCTACATAGGCGAAGTTTCTAGATAGCCAATTCATTTCTGATATCACTTCGTAGTCTCCGATAGCCAAAACAAGTAGATCCGCAAGCATATTCCTTCCTTGGATCTCGATCGGGCAATCCTTCACCATCTCTTTAATGATAGCCTATACTCCAGTAAGGGTATTGATTCTTAAGATCCTTGGAGAAGGTTGAACTTCTATTCTTCGCTGTTGAGTCACAACCAGGCTTATGAAGGAATGCGTAGCTCCCATATCGAAAAGGACTAAAGTTAGTTAGGCAGCGATTAAGATAGATCCTATCAATTAGGTAATATTTGATTATTATACTTTACTTATTTAAATCCTCTTAATAGTAGATCTTTTATATCTCCTAAATCTTATAATTTATCTCTTACTTATGCTTTACGTCCATAAAATATCATAAATAGGTAAGTTTCGGTCTCAACATACCTGTTACTACGTCTCCTTCCTCAAAGAGCTCCATAGCTGCCAAGACGATGTCTTGATATTGTTTCGGCTCCTCTTTCGCCCAATCTCTTGCGTTTGTGCCTTCAATGGCAAATACTCGAGCATTGGTAGCCTAGGGATTAGTTCCTTACACTCCCTGTCCTGATGGTCTATTGGCCGGCTTCCTAAAAGTTGCCCTAGGTGCTATGACCTTAGGTCTAAGTCATTAATGTTTCTCAGGGCATGTATTAGCTATATGCCCTGCTTATCTACATACATAACAGATCGTGGAGTTCTTCCATAGACAATCCTTGGCCTTGTGCTCATTCGACCCACATCGGAAGCACTTTCCCTTCAAATAAGGGCATTCCTTTAGATAGTGTGTTTTTCCACACTTCCAACAAACCACCATTATCGTCTTTACCCGTGAGGTAATGAACAGCGGCTTCATACTTGGAGGCCTTACATTAAACATCGGCCTCTTTCCCTTATCGCTTTGGGTAGGTTGGAATAAAGGTCTTTTTGTAAGAATGCGAGGTCTAACACTTAACCTCGCTCGGACTCTCAGTTCCTCCACTTTTAATCTAGTCTGCTCTAGATCTCGAGCCTTATTTACTACCACTGCATATGTTTTTAGCTCGAACTCCATGATTCGTCCTTGAGCTTTGCCATCCAATCCATTCATGAATAGTTATCATTTCAACTCATCTGAATCCTTGTAGATATCTAGAGCGAAATGCAATAACTTGAGGAACTTATGCTCATACCGGTCGATACTTCTCCAGCCTTTCTTTAATTGAAATAGTTGCCCGCTTAATCGGTTCCTAACACTCTCTGGGAAATATTCCTTGAAAAACTCATCCCGAAAATTTTCCTAAGAGATCTGCTAGGTTAACGCTCTTTGCCTTACATCCTACCATATTCTGGCTCTGGCTTTCAACATATAAGAGGCATAGGCCAGCTTTTGAGGATCTTGCACCTCATACACAGCGAATGACCTTTCCAACCGGGCCATCCATTCCCCAGCTTCTTCCGGCTTTCCATATGCCCCATCAAAGAATCTATTTAAGTGTATGAAGTCGGGGAATGTATTCTTCTAAAGCCAACTGCTTCTCCCTTGGTCATTTCTAGATCCACTTTCCGTTGGTAGCATGTGGGTCGTCAGAGCTAATGCTACTAGTGCTGGCTCTTGTTGGAATCGTTAAGGTGCTACCGGTGGTATTAGATGTACTTGAGGTGGTGGAGGGACCGGCTGTGATGATGGTCGGCCTTTCGGCATCAACTGTTGAATCAATAAGGCTTGTTATTGTACCAATTGTTGCACGGTCGCCTCAAGCCTCATCATACGTTCTTCTCCACTCCCTCCTCTTTCAATGGGAGCCTCTATAGCACTTTATCATCCCAACCTAGCCACTTAGCCCAGCGTTATGAGTTGAATCTCCGGATTCTCTTGTGGAACCACAGGTGGTGTTTCCATTTTCGAGATTCCTTCGTCCTCTTGACGCCTTGGTGACACGACGGCCTTTCGCCCCCTACTAGTAGCTCCTCTGAAATTCCTCATTATAACATATCAAATATGTTAGGACATTCCAATTATACATATATCATAAGTGATACAAATATCAACAAAAGTCTATAACGTATCCATATTTTTGCACCAAAGATTGTAAGCATATGGAAATTTGGATATTTCATACATACTTTTCAAAATTTACATATTGGGGTTTTTCGTTTACATACATTTTAACATAGAGGGATATACATACATTACTCAACAAAAATTTTCCTTCATAGGCCTTACTAACGGGCATATACATTGCTAATCTCTAAGTACATATCTTTCAAAAGACGACATTTACATCTATTTCCTTCATCTTAGGTGACGTTTCACAATTACTCGCTCATATCCGAGTCACTTTCTAGTTCCTCTTCTTCTTCCTCATCTTCCTCTTCTTCTTCCTCATATTCCTCTTCTTTTTTCTTCTGGGGAGTCCGAGAGCATACCATCATCTTTCGAAGCACCGTCCAAATCAGAGTTTTCTTCGGGAGATGAGTCTTCTTCCGAATCTTCTTCCCATAACTCTATTTCCACCATAAACATGTCCCCTTGGTCTATGATTTCAAACTTTTCGATGCTCAACACAATCCATAGTATCCCAGGAGTCCTCATCGTATAGGAATCCTAAATCAACTTTTGGCTTCCAATCATATATCCCCCTCCTATATCTTCAATTGTTTTGTTTGGACGTAACTGAGGGTGTTAGCACTTCTTAGGGATACCCCCTCCCCAAGTCAAATTGGGCTATGACATATCCTTCATCTGCACGAATCTAGCCTCATGAGCAAGTATAGCTATATACCTACTATACCTATCCCCGAGATTCTCACTTAACTTATCCAATTACTCTTGCCAGTACTCGGTCAATCCTATTCTCCAATCCTCAATCAATTCATCAACCATCTTGTAACAAGAAAAGTAATCATAGTGGCATAGCAATATCTCCATCTTCAGTCGATAGTTGATCAAGTCGTCATCATCCTTCATACAGCAAATATTCCACTTCCTATCAAGATGGTGAAGCATACCCTGCATTCTGTCGAATGCAAGGAAATTGTAAGCTTTTAAGTTAGTTAATCCAACTCCCAAGTTCAACCCACTCTCTCCTAATATGGTAGGTTTTCTTCTATCTAATAGGTTATTGAAAAAAATATCTTAAGATGTTGACTCTCAACCCCCTGTATCCTCGATTCACATCCTGTTCCTAACCTAATTTTGGCTCTGATACCAACAAAAGTTGTCACGCCCCACTCTAAGGGCTCCTCGTGACAACCCACCATGATTGCTTAATCCCCCGTTAAGCAACCGCGAAGCATCTCATCTCCAGTGTTGTGCCTGTTAATCATAACAATAACATTCCCTACTCAATGGAAATAGTTAATTACTATATTATCACTAGGCCTTTAGTGGGTCCCATTACACAACTATAGGTACAACCAAGATCTTATTGGATCACTTACAAGCATTTACAACAATTACAGAATCTAGTCTAACAATATCTACATTAATCTAGTCCTCGCAATCTTCCCACAAACCATGCCCTCAGTTAGGCAACAAGTACTTACCTTGGTTCGTCGATTCATAAGGAAATTCCGGTAGTCTCAACCTACAAGGCAAAATCTATAGGAGGGTAAGCCAAAGCTTAGTGAGATAGGATGCAATCTCTCAGTGTTGCAACAAACATAAACAATTTCAAACAAGTTATCAAAACAAATGCTATGCATGAACAATCACAAGAAAGCAACATTTCACATGGTCTCCTGGTAACTGACATGAAGTCTAGGGTTTATGCCCTACTTGACCTTGGGTTGGGGATTCCGAAGCCACCATCAGAGCTCAAGTCTTACAAACAATTCAATTGATCTTATCACTTTATTATAATTGTATCTTAGCTTTAGTGATTTAAGCTTAGGTGCCCCTTATACACCGAGCATTTACACCCTCAAGAGATAGGCCAAACTCAAAACCGTCAAAGCACGATAATCCCCTAATCACTTAGTTCGCATTTGGCGGAACAATGATCCTCTGATCACTTCCAATGCGTCCTGTAGCTATGATGGCCCTGAACAATGCAATGTTCGTGCAATGCATGCTAGGTTTTTAATTAAATTTCATAATTGGTTAGAGTTTTAGGGTGATCATCCATGGTCAAGCACATATGCAATTGGTAATCATGTTAACAATCTATTCACAACACATTTAATCATTTCAAGGAGCAAAGCACAAACGTCACATCACAAAAACAACATTCATAATCTTGCAGGAGCTCGTCAAACAATGGGCTTCTTCTTTGTGATTATGATTATTCCTTGTTCTTAGTTACATATACATATATACCTAATGTTTATGGCTTATACCCGTTTTGACATCCTATTTATTCCATCTCGATTACACCTAGTGTATGTAACCATAATGATAAGGACTTAGACTATTGGCATCTTAATTCCTCTATTTTAACTCATGATGCATGTCATACTTGTGGTTTAGATCAACTTCCTAGACTCCCCTTTTTCTTGCTTTCGCCGCCAACGACCTCCATGTCAACATGTGTCTACAATTTTCTCATCAATCCCAACAATCGTCAACAGTGATCGTACCATGACATCTTCCTTTACTCCTACTAGTAATATCATGCACACTCACTAAGGAAAAGATCCAATACCTATATGCACATTCATGTTTTTTTTGCATCCTCGTCCATAGATTTCCACCCTCCTTCCAATTCCCCAACTCACAAGCCCACAAGAAAACTAACACCAATATAATCCCAACTCCCACTTCCATTTCATCTTATAGCCCACATTCTCAAGTTGTGCTTCTATTCCCGCTTTCATCATACCACATATAAACATGTACATATAATATATATATATATTTACAAACCTCACATACATAATTGAGAGCAAGTCTAGTACATGCACTTACACTTATACATATACATACCTTCATACGGTGTATATTATACCGCCACCATACATCCCATTTCAGCCCGACCTTTCCCGTCACACAACCCCCTATCCCACATACACACACGTTATTTCAAAGGATTTCCTACGGCATCTCGGAGCTAACCGGCCTATACATGTATACACAAACATATTATTTAACTAGCAACTCCAGCTGGATTTCCTTCTTCCCACACCCCGCAATGTCATCAACACATACATATATATATGTCCATTCACGGCCCAATCAGCCTTCTTCTAGCAGCTTCCCATCTGATGCTTGTACGCATATATATTTAATTATATAGGCAGCCAAGGAGCAAAGAAATAGCATACACGCACACATTCCACGGAATAAGAAACAAAGCTAACAACGGTTTATATATATATGTATGTTGCCTGCAGCCATAAGGAAGAAGGGACAAGAAAAAAAACAACAATTCCACTCACGCAGCACGAGCAGCCCGCTAATCACGGATTGTTTGTACATATATATATATATATGTTCCCTACAGCCTTGATGAAGGAAAAGACTAGGAAAAAAACTTTTCACTCGCACAGCACGTGCAGCACCACCAACCACGAATGTTTATATATATATATATATGTCTAATGGCTGCTGCTCGCTCCAGGGGATGAAATCCACATATATGTACAGTACAGAATAGTATATATATATATCCTTATATAGGCAGCAAAATCCCTAATAAAATATACAAAATCAATAATATATACACAATAAAACATGTCACTGAGTCTTACTCACTTTGGTTTTATTTTCTCAAAATTTAATCAAAATAGTCTTCGAATATTTCCGAGCCGAAATTTTCTTTACCTAAAAAATTAGGGAAAAGTACATTATTACATACTATATATAGTTTAGATCACTCTACCTAATATTTTTCTAGCTATTACAATTAATTTTAGGTGAAATACTAATTTTTATACCTATTTATTCTTTATATACAACTTTTATAAACTAACTCCGTTTCGTAAAAAAATTAGTCTAATTGAGTTATACTCACGCCTTAGATCATCAATCGGAGGTCTTACGTGTGAGATATGATTTTTTTTATTCGCTTTTCCCTTTTTTCTCCCCTTTTGTTTTCTCGTCCTATCCTCGTCTCTGTGTCCTTTCTTTCCTCTCTTTTTTTTTTTCTTTTCTTTGTTTTTCTTATTTGTTTTTTTCTATGTGGCGTAGGTCCTCCACGGCCTCCCCCTACATATATTAATGTGTCTCATTATTATTATTATTATTATCATTATTAACTAATATTTTATTATAATTAGGGTTTCAAAATTTCTAATGTAGTTTCACACGTGTAGTAGCATCGATAAAATTTAAGATTTTAGCATTTTATTAAAAATTTTATGTTTAAGCTAATTTAATTATTTCGAGCGTAAATATTTACTTAGAATTTCTATTTGACAATCTTAAGTCTATAATTTTAATTTATTTTATCATTTAATTAATAATTTCTCATGGTTTACTCTTCGTGTGATTATTTCTTTTATTATAGTTTTATACAGGGTGTGTTTAAAGCTTTTTGTACAATCTTTTAATTATTTCGGTATTATACACGACTAAAATTTTGCAGATTTTACATCTTATCCTAAAAGTCATCTACTCGGTTAAGCTTGAAACCACCCCCAAATCTTAATTTATTTATTTTTTCTAATTCATTATTAAATCTTTAATTACCCAATAGCACACAAAATATCAGAAAATCTAGACAAAACTCTTCCAGCTACACCTCCTTCCTCAAGACACCATCTACATGGACAAGCTTCTGCAACAAGCTTTAAAATTTCAAACCTTACCTTATCTCATTATGAACAAACTTATTCCACTAGTTCTTATCTCAATCCTACCCTATTTTATCTTGTCTAACCTAAGAAAAGGACATGAAATAGTTTGGAAATAGGCATATGAAAACTAGATCCAAATTAGATGCACTAAACATGTGATTTTTTCCATTTTTTGTCAAGGGTTACTTACCTTAATCTATCTTATCTCATACTTAATGAATCTTACCCAAATTTTACCCTATTATACCTTAAATATACCTTGATTGCTTAGTAAAAGGACATGGGAAAATTCAAAAATATGAGCCCCCAAAAATAGATTAGAAAGCCTCTTCTTTACGTGAGCACCACCATGTAAATCCATCTAGCTTGATAGCATTCAATTCACCCCTTCCTATCTTAATTTAATTTAGTCTAAACTACCATAAATTAACTTGATTAAAATAGGATGAGGACTTGGAAATATCATGGAAAAATTAGAATTTTAAAGTCTTATAAATAGAAGGAAAACTACATTTAAGTCTCATCTCCAAAAACACCTTGTTACTTAACCTTGTTTCATCTTATGTTAGAAGCCATCTTACCTAATCTTAATCTAATCAACATTAGCCCAAAATTTGTCACGACTAAGCTAAGGAACTTAACTAAAAAAAAAAAAAAAAAAACTAGCTTGAGAAACCACCTGGAAGTTACCAAAGTCTGCCACCCTCTGTTGACCATGTCAACTCTATGTGATTTTTGCCACCTCAACCTTATCTTATATCTTATGCAATCACTACCCTAACTTATCCTATAAGAACTTGGGCCAATTATAACCCTAAAGCCTACCTAATCTTGTCCCCTTAGGTGTGCCAAATCAAAGCTCATATTAATTTGCAAAACAAAACTTGACTAATATAAAAAGGAAGGTAAAAAGTAAATTTATCCCTACAAGCAACCCCACATTCACACGCCACTTGTTGCCCATTTCCTCTGAAATATTTTTAGAAATTTTCCACCAAAAACACCTCATAGTTCCCTGAAAATTCAAAAAGTTTCACCTAAAAGTAACCGCACTTGCATCTCCAAAGCTAATTATAGTTTTGGACCACCAATTCCTTAATCCAAGGTAAGCAACTTCTAAGAAGATTGAGTTATCTTTAGACTTTCTTAAGAAAATTACTAACCTAACTTATTTTCTATGTTTTAGGGACTCTATTTTAGGAATTTTCATCAGAATAAGATAATCCCAATTTACCTAAATCATTTTCCGTTGCATACTCATCATACTTATACTAATACCACTTATATGTAATAGTTGTAGATTTTAACTACAATTCCACATCAAACAGACTTTATCTTTGTAAGATTGTCCTATTTCTTTTTCATTTAGAATGTTTTTCTAATAATTAGACATATTTCAAACTCCTAATGAATACAAAAATGCAAAGAAAAGATGTTAAGACCTTATCTTCAAACCATGAGGACTTATGACCATTTATGACTATGTATGACCTATTGAATATCTATGGCCATATTTTTGACATATTTTGGACATATATGGACATATTCTTGACATATACGAGAACCAAACGAGAACATAATGACATATTTTGGACATATAATGAACATATTCTTGACATATATGGACATATTCTTGACATATACGAGTTTATCTAAACGAGAACCTTATTGCAGACCTTGACAATGGACCGATTCCCTAAACGAAGAACATAACAATTAAAAGACATTAATAAAACATGGGGTTAGCAATGGGATGCTAGAATATTTTATCTTAAAAGTAGTATTTCTTATATGTATAAATATATTTATATAGGTTTTTTAGAAGATTGCCAGGTTTTATCCAAGGATTACTACAATCCTTGAAAAAGAATGGAAAGGTACTTGTAACTTTAGGGAATCAATGATGACTGCCACTTGATTTGTGCTTGTAACTTTAGTAGCACCTAAAGTTGAATATTAATGAACCCATGTGTATGTTTGATTTGATTGTTTGTTTGATTGATAAAGCCTAAAGGAAAAGAAAATAAAGCTGCTTATATTCATGGCTATTCTTGTAGTTAATGAAGTGTCTGCAAATTGTTTAGTCACCTCCTAATTTATATTAAGCATATTGAAATACTTATTTTGAAATAGATAATGCATAGCATCTTCTTGTATAATTTGACATATTCCATCATAGTTACATAGGTAATGGAAGGATGTCCTAAGGGAGTGATTGGAATCAAACCTCTAGATCCAGTAGTGGGAAGCCTATTTGAACGAATGAGCCCAAACATCCACATTTTATCTTTATTTATCTTATAATAATTGTCTTTACATTGTAGCAAGTACATTTTGTCGGTTTTGTAAGAAGACGACCAAGCATAATGGCAACTGGTTTATGATTGGATCACGATCCATTATGAACTAAATTGAACCTCCAAAGACAAGTGGAGCTTACCTTCGTTTCAATTGCATTTTATCAAAAGAAGAACCGATCCTACATTACTCCATGGAGGTGAAAGAAACCGACCACATATGATGTTTTCATTTATATTTTATTTTATTAGAAATAGGCCACATATGTTGTTTTCATTTATATTTTCTTTTGTTAAATTTTTCCTTATTTAGAACAAGTATAAATACTTGTTAAGTAAGGTTTGTAGGGGACTTTTTAAACAATACAAAATCAACTCGTGCTTTGGGAGAGTTTCTTCTTCACACCATTTCACTCTTATCAATTTCACTTTGAAATTGTGGCGAGTTAGGTTAAGGATTATTGTGAGTTATATCAATCATTCTTAAGTTGTTTTCAATTATTGCTAGTATGTCATATCTAATGTGTAATTGGAATTGTTATATGTGTTCTTGAACATGCCATTTAAGGTTCATAAGGATTAGGGGTTCATGCCCAATTTGATTGGAATTTGGTTCTTTAATGTGTCATCCATCATATATATTATAATTACAAGTGAAGAACATCATAATTTAGTATCAAAGCACAGTTTTGACAAGGGAATTTCGTGATTTTCAATTTAGGGATTTAGGGTTCTTGTTCTTCCATTTCATAATTGAAGTTACTTGAAGTGAAATTGAAGTAATTGTGTTAATTGTGCCATGATATACCTTGTTGGTTGCAGAATTGGAAGTGGAATTTCAGAATTAGTCCATTGTGATCATCATCTTGCTGTGAACTCCTTGTGTGTGGAAGAAGGGAATTGGAATTCCATAATTTGAAGTAGTTCTGGATTTGTTCTGTGTGTTTCCTTTTGGTTTTGGAGGTGGAAGTGTAATTTTTTCATATTTGCATTGTGATTGTTCATCTTGTCGTAGAGAATTAGGAAATATTTTGAATTCAAACTTAATCATTACTTGTGGAGTTATTGTGTATTAATCACTTTAAATACACTTTGACTAAGTTGGAATCATTTGCTTGTCATGTGGAGTTAGTGTCCATATTTGCTTCCATTTATCTTTTGTTGTCGTGATCTTTGGGAAAGGGGAGTTGTGTGTGGCATGGTTGTGTATTAAAGTGTAGGTTGTGTTACCGTAGGAGTTATGTGTGAGGCATGGTTGTGTTGTCGTGGTGTGTTATTGTGTTAAGTGGACGTGTGTTGTAGTGTTGTGAGTTGTGTTGTAAGTGTGCCATGAGTTGGTGTTGAGTGATAAAAAAAAATTCAAAATCATGTCAAATGATAGTGTGAATGGTGGGATGGCAATGATGCCAATAGTCTGGGTTTGTCTTGCAGCTATGAAATTCACAAGCTATGCTGCCTTATGGTGGAAAAATCTTGTGATTAGCAGACGAAGAGATGGCGAGGCTAATATACATACCTGGCAAGAAATGAAATGAGTATTGAGAAAAAGGTTTATACCTAAGCATTATAGGCAGGAGTTGTTTATGAGTCTCTAAACACTGTGGTAGAGAGGTAAAACAATTGATGAGTATGTACTAGAGTTCGAGACCATGATGATTAGATGTGGGTCAATTGAACCTCTTAAACAAACCCTAGCATGATTTGTGTCAGGGTTAAAGTATGAAATTACCTGCATCGTGGAGCTCCAAAGGTATAACACACTTGATGAGGCTATCTAGCTAGCCTTGAAAGTGGAGAGACAAAGGCAATCCAACCCTTTTCGAGTAGCAAGCAACAGGTATGGAACTTCTACCAAACCTCATGGGTCAGATGGTCATATTGGAGAACAAAAAGGAACAGGGGGGAATGATAAGACTATGGACAAGAATACCTCTAATACTGATAGGGAGAGGGAAGTTTCAAGAAAAGGAAAAGAGGTTGTTAGAGTTGATTTCAGGCAGACAGTGCCAGGGATAACCAGTGGAAGGATGCGTCAAGTAAAGTGTTTCAAATGCATGGGTTTTGGACACATGGCTACTCACTGTCCTAACAAAAGAGTCATGAATGTCATGAAGAAAATAGTGAGGATGGTCAAGAAGAAGCGGTTGAGCCTACAGACTTGTTAATAGTACTACAGGAGTATTATGATGATCCTAATGCTGAGACACATGAAGACAAGGAAAATGATAAATATTTGTCTATTAATGTGTTACGTAGGGTCATAACTATATCTCCAAATGCTAGAGACAAACAAAAGGAAAACCTATTCCATACACTTTGTCAGGTTCTAGGTAACTTGTGTGTTCTTTTCATTGATGGTAATAGTTGCACTAATGTCATAGTTGCCGCATTAGTAAATAGATTGCAACTAGTCACAAGTCCACATCCACATCCTTATAAATTACATTGGCTGAATGAACGGGGTAGTCTGCATGTTACACGGAGGGCTAAGGTGCCATTTAGCATAGGAGATAAATACAATGATGAAATTGTCTATGATGTTCTTCCTATGTGCACCTTTCATATACTATTGGGTAGGCCATGGTTATTTGACAGGAAAGTGCTACATGATAGGTTTAGAAACACTTGTATGTTTCAGAAAGATGGTGCACGTGTTGTCTTGACTCCTATGTCTCCAACCGAGGTACACACATTCCAAGAACAAATCAGCAAAACTAATGGCTACTCAAGACTTCAAGGCAACAAGCACATGTAAATAAGGGATTTCAGTCTAGGAAAAGACCCCTTAGATTTGAGGATAAATCTTTTAGAAGCCCGTGGAGATGATGGGAATCAAACCTCTGGATCCAACAGTAGGAAGCCTATTTGAATGAATGAGCCTAGAAATCTACATTTTATCTTTATTTATCTTATAATAATTGTCTTTACATTGTAGCAGGTACATTTTGTCGATTTTGTAAGAAAACAACCAAGTACAATGGCAATTGGTTTATGATTGGATCATGGTCCATTATGAACCAAATTAAACCTACAAAGACAAGTGGAGCTGACCTTCATTTCATTTTCATTTTATCAAAAGAAGAACCAGCCATACATTACTCCATGGAGGTGAAAGAAACCAGCCACATATGATGTTTTCATTTGTATTTTCTTTTGTTAAATTTTTCCTTATTTAGAACAAGTATAAATACTTGTTAAGTAGGGTTTGTAGGGGACTTTTTGAACATTACAAAATCTACCATGGGAGAGTTTCTTCTTCATGCCATTTCACTCTTATCAATTTCACTTTGAAATTGTGGCAAGTTGGCTTAAGGATTATTATAAGTTATATCAATCATTCTTAAGTTGTTTTCAATTATTGCTAGTGTGTCATATCTAGTGTGTAATTGGAATTGTCATATGTGTTCTTGAACACTCCATTTAAGGTTCATAAAGATTAGGGGTTCACGCCCAATTTGATTGGAATTTGGTTCTTTATTGTGTCATCCTTTATATCTATTACAATTACAAGTGAAGCACATCAAGGAGTATCCTATTATAACAATGCAAAAATGACTCAAGGATCGTTGTGTATTGGTATGAATCCGTGTTCATTATTCTATTTTAGGCACATGCATCTGGAGGTGTGCGGGTAGGGAAAACATTATTTTCTTTTGGTTTGTCCCAAGTCCTTACTTAGAAGATCATTCTTCTAGCATAACTATTAAAATGTAGAGCATGGCTCTATTTTGTGTAGCCAAAGATGCATGCAAGTGTAATGAAATTAGTAGCCCGAACTCTAATGGAATTTTAAAATGATCCTCAACCCATGGTCAAAGGAGGGGTATATTGGTTAGAAATATTCTTAGACTTCATGTAGTTTTCAATTGACTACATGTGATGATTAGCATATGATTATTCATGCATTCATGCATTAAAATATTAACTTGCTTATTTTGCGTGAAAAGTGGTTTTGAGTTGGGATCTCACTAAGCTTTTATAGCTTACACTCCTACAATTTACCCTTTTTGCAAGCACCGTTCTAGTTTTACATGTATAGAATCTAGTCAACAGTGAGAATCGTCAAGATAATGGTAATGGGCGAGTGTGGAAGAAGACAACTAGAATATATATTTTTAATTTTTAGACTTTTCTAGATAAATGTAATATTAACTTATTTCTCTGTCTATTATATATATGTAGAACTCTATATTTTACATTAATATGTGTTAACTTTAACATTTGTAAAATTGTTATCTTTATGGTGGTTTTTAGAGTAACAATGCCTTATGTACCATGTTAAAGTTTGTATGTGCTAAAATCTAGCTAATCATGGACTTTAATATAGTACATGGCGGGCTATTATGACTAGGATAACACTTGGGGTGTGATAATAACCTAGGAGGTTGGAGCTTGACTGGCCAGTTTACGCATATAGCCCATACTAGTGGGCAGGATAAAAGTTGCACAAGCTAACAATGTGGGAGTACAAAAGACTAAGAAACAAACAAAGGATGGAAGGGCAATAAAAGTTAATATGGATGAAGAAGCAGTGCTAAGATAAGGTCAAAGGTTGTATGTGTCGGGTATAGATGAAATAAAGACTAAGATATTGAAGGAGGTGCTTTATTTTAGGTACTCTATTCACCCTAGGAGTACCAACATGTATAAGAATCTAAAGTGCCACTGTTGATAGGGGAACATGAAGAGGGAAATTGTAGAGTATGTGTCTCAGTGTTTAACATACCAATAGATTACAATAGAGCATCAAAGACTCACTAACATGTTGCAACCTCTACCCATAATGGAAATGGAAGCACATGACTATAGACTTTGTCACAACATTAACTAAAACTATGACTAAGCTTGACACTATATGATAATTGTAAACCAACTCACAAAATCTGCCCATTTTATACCTATAGGCATTAGGTATAAATTGAGAAACTAGCTCAATTATATGTCAAAGAGGTTGCAAGGTCACATGATAGTATTAGATAGAGACACCAGATTTGTGGGGAGATCTGGAATAGTTTGCATAAAGCACTTGGAACCAAATTACAATTCAATATAACTTTTCACGTACAAACAGATGGTCAATCAAAGCAAACCATTCAGATATTGAAAGACATGTTAAGGGCATGTGCACTAGATTTTGGTGGGAATTAGGATGAGCACCTTCCCTTAGTAGAGTTTGCCAACAACAATAGCTATCAAGCTACCATCCAAATGGCACCTTATGAAGCATTATATGAAAGAAAGTGCTGGTCGCCTTTACATTGGGATGAAGTGGGTGAGAAACAAATGCTGGGAGTTAATCCAGTACATGATGTAGTGGACAAAGTAAAGTTGATCAAATAAAGGATGTAATCAACCCAAAGACGTTAGAAATCCTATGCAAATCAAAGACGATGCCCATTAGAGTTTAAAGTGGAAGACAATGTCTTGCTGAAGGTCTCACCTACAAAGGAGGTGATAAAATTTAGACTAAGAAGGAAGTTGAACTCTAGATATGTAGGACCCTATGAAATCCTGGAAAGAATTGGACCAAGAACATATAGATTAGCTTTACCACCAAATCTAGCTAGGGTACATGATGTATTCCACATCTCCAAGCTAAGAAAATATGTACCTAACCCAGACCAAATCATTGCCTTAGAGCCTCTACAAGTGTAGCCAAATTTCATAATAATAGAGAAACCTGTCAGGATCATGGACACTAAAAAACAATTCTAAGAAGATGGGTTATCAAATATGTTAAGGTACAATGGAGTAATCAAATAGAGAGAGAAGCAACTTGGGAATTAGAAGAAGAAATGAGAAGGAAATATCCAGAACTCTTTTATGATCCAGGTAACTTTCGATGATGAAAGTTTTTATAGGGGGGGAATGTAAATAACCGTATATATATATATATATATATTGATTAAAATTAATCCAAGGTTAAGTGGGCGAATAACTTGAAGAGTTGAGGGTAATTTAGTCATTTAACAATGAAGTATAAATAGGCCTACACCTAATATTCTAGCCCTTTTCCCATTTACACACTGTAGAAACCCTCTCAAAGACCTACGGAACGACCTAATAGGAAAGCAGTAGAAATCAACATTTTCTTCTAGGTAAAGGTTTTAATCACTAAAATACTTGCTTAAGATTTAGATTCATAGCTCTAAAACAATCTGATAATGTATTGTTAGAAATTCGGAACAAGGAGTGAGACAAAATGGACTTAAGAACAAGTGATTCATGTATCTCAATCACAATTCTAAATAATTCCTTGTAATGTGTTAGGATTAGCAAATTTATTAATCAATAAGGCTTAAATTCATAGGAATTAGATTAAGGGAACAAATGGAGAAGAGAAAAAAAAATTGTAATGGAATAATGAACTACACAGTCAGGTACACGCCTATGTACCTATCTATGTCGAAACACGAATGTGTACAGAAAGGTACACGGTCAATAGATACACCCAAGTACTTAGGCATGTCAAATTGCACAAATTCACAAAAAGGCATACAGCCAATGTGTACGACCATATACCCTACCATGTCGAAGTACGTGGCCAAATACATGGTCGCATACTTAAGTGTGTTGGATTAACAAAAATGCATAGAAAGGTACACAGCCACTAGCTCAACTGTGTTCACTTCTGTGTCCCTCTATACGACCACCTACATAGTTGTGTTTATCTAGGATACTCACTATTCCATTATATTTTGTTCACTTACAATTCTAAGTACACATAATTGTATATGTGAATATGCTTGAGGAATGAGAGATTGTAGAAGTGTGAAGAGATCAGTTGTTGCTTATCAAGTATGTGTATGCTGTGTTTGTTGCTTGTATGTGTGAGGTTAGAAATGTGAACTAAATCAATATTGAAAATGAATGTGATTATGCTTAGTTGGGTCCATGAAACCTAGAGATGGTCAGTGTTCTCGAGGTGGCACCCCAATGATCGATATGTGATGTTGTCTCTAGTGAAATCATGTACCAAAATGATCCGGGTAAATTTAAGATTATCTAATATGGATAGACTCATGTTCTAGTATGGAAGGACTCTTGGACTCATGGACAAAGGGGAGTGTCCTTTCTCGTATATATATGTGTTTGGAAGGTTTGCATGGTGATTATGATGATGAGAATTGTGTGTTAGACTAAATAATGTGAAAGATAATAACTGTGTTGGGATATTCTATTGCATGATGCTTTTGTTGGTACTTTTAACATGGCATGCGTGTGTGTGTGTGAGTATACATTGTATTAGGCGTTAGCTCACCCCTCATGGGACCATTTTTAGTTATAGGTACTTTAGAAAAAGTTGTAGGGTATGATAAGACCATAGTGGAGATGAATTCAAATTCTAAAGAGAATGTAGAATATGAATACTATGAGGAGTAATAACCAGATGAAGAGAGAGATAGACATTAGATGATTTTGTTTAATTGATTTAAGACTATTATAGTACTTAAGTTTTTAAATGCTTCGGTTGCAATAATTAGAGGAGATTGAATGTTGTTTATTTATTGAGGATAGTTGTTCTTTCCAATTTCTATTATGTGGGGGAATGCTCCTATCAATTGCTATGGATACTTGAATATGTGTGGTGAAAATATCATATTCTAAGGCTTTGTGTATCTTCACCTAGTGAGGACATGTGGCAAGTTGCACTCATCTCGGGTTCCAAAGTGTTACATAATCTTTACATTACAAGAGTATGACACTGTATTTTCACTATTTAAAGAACTAAAGTTTTTTTTCTAAATAACATATCATTTCATGTAAATGTTGAAAACCCATCAATAATTATGTAAAACTACAATTTAATGTGTATTTTTGTGTAAGTGAATAATAATATTTACATAATATTTAAAAAATTATCAACATACATAATTTTATATTAATATTAATAAGCATCTAAGTAAATTTTTTAAAATAAAATCCAGCATGGCATAAAGTTTTAACTAGTATTCAATATAATAGATTATTTAGTTTCATCAATGTAAAATATACATATATCTTTCAAGACATGATAGGAGCCTTGAGGAATGATCTCATATTGTAAAAAGGCCATCAACACTATACAATCACTCAAAATGCCTATAGGAGGTGATTCTACTACATGTAACCTTGCCCTGACCTTTAGAAACTATCGCACACCAAAGGACACCACCATTTGATTGGGGCCTAGTAACTCACTTAGTGTCCAGATTAGGCTTAAGTTATTAGTCGGGGCACCATGCTTTAGGTTAGGCGAATATTGTTTCAATTTACCCCATATTATTTTCTTAATCTACTAACAAACTATAAGTTCAAAGCCTAAGGCTAACGTATAGAAGTTATCTCCAAACCCTAGGTCTCAAAGGTCACAAATCCAATTCCTTCATGATTTCCTATAGATCATGAATGTTGTTACATTGCACATGTATGGCCTTTGTATAACACTTAATTGTAGTGATAACTTGTTTGATTGTTTCTTGTCACATGTTATGAGGGTCCCTCACTCACTAAGTTGTAGTTGCTCACTCCCCTTGGTGTTGCTTGAATCTAACCGATCATTTAAGTTTGAAATTTATAACCAATAAAATCTACTATCGAGCTAGGTAGTGTACCTATCGATTATAGTATAGATTTAATAGGTGTCATCTTCTAGGATCTAGAAAATAAATACTAGTATTACCTTTCTCTATGATCTAGTCTAATTTATGATGTGGGAATTATGAATTAAATTAATAATTAACAATTCTTAGTAACCCTAGAATTGAATGATATTATCTAAAAAGTGTATTCAATCACAAAATATACCCCTCATCTTGTTCCACCCTAACCCTTAATTTCTCAAAATAAGATATCGATT
The DNA here is from genome assembly GCA_037954665.1 of Laguncularia racemosa. Classification (NCBI taxonomy): domain Eukaryota; kingdom Viridiplantae; phylum Streptophyta; class Magnoliopsida; order Myrtales; family Combretaceae; genus Laguncularia; species Laguncularia racemosa. Next base: position 60,292 of record JBBMOL010000496.1, on the reverse strand, counting down.
AACGAATCAATTTACACTTTGCACTGCAAGAATTCTCAAGTAAAATCAATTACTCCCTTAAGTTAATCAATTCTTAATCATACATAAGATAATGGAGACATCTCCCTCACTACCGTTATGCAAGATCTCATTAAGTTCACAAATTCCAATAAATTATAGAAAATCAATGGTTTCCTACCTCTAGATAAAACATGTAATCTCTCTATTCATGAAGATATAATTTATTAGAAAAAAACATCTTTCAATCTAATAAAAATCAAATATGCAATCAATTTGCGTACATAAATCAATCACAACAAAAATGAAAACACATGAATAGATGCAAAGATATAAATAATTCACTAATCAATCAATGGTTCAGCACATAAGTTAGAGTTTCATAAGATGAAAGATATAAAGAATTACTCCTCCATGGAGTTTTCAATAAAAACAGAGAATCTAGAGAAATATAATTGATTCATGATAAAAAAAGAATAATCCCTTGTTGTTTTGTGATCTCCAATGATGCTCAGACAATTCTCCTCTTAAAGTTCATAATAAAGTTCCCCTAAGGTTTCCAGAACGAAGCTAGAAGGAAAGAAGTCTCTTTAAAATAAAACAAACCATCTATTTATAGTTCTTGCAAAAACAAGGTTCAGCATGGGCATCAGCACGGCCGTATTCAAGGCCGTGCTGACTTCGGAACATGTTATTTTTCACTACCTAATTCAGCACGACCTCCAGCATAGCCGTGCTGGGGGCAAGGCTAAAAAAAAAAATTAGCTATTGGTCATTTTTTCATCTAGCATTGGTGTGTGTGAAGGTTGTGTTGAACTGAAAAATCAATTTTCTTCATTTTTCGCCAAATTTCACCTCACCTTTGCTCATATTATCCTTAAACCTTTCTTTTGTCTCCATTGATCCCTAAAATTAAAATTTAATCATATAAGTACCATTTTATTCACAAATTACATGAAATCTATATAAAATTATAACTAATAAACACTAGAATTAAGGGTCTTCTAACACTTATCACCCTTGAAGTTTCTCTTGTAAGTCACACAAAAGTAGGATGGGTAAGGATCCGAGTGTAGAGTGTTTCTCCTCCTCTTTAAAAGTCAATCATGTTTAAGCTTTAAGGATGAAGTAGTTGATGAAAATTATATTGGTTTAAGTCTGTAATAGTTAGTTTATTTGAAGTGCAACAAGCAATGTAAAGAGGTTTATATATATTAAAATTTGGGGATTGATCTCAATCCACCTTACTTTACTTAGGACTTTGTAAAGATTTCAAGTGGTTCCCCAGTCTCATTGTTAGGTGGAGGGCACCAACTCTCTACGGTCTTGGAAGGCCAATATATTTTGATATAAGTATTTGTATATAATTATGAGAGCTCAACAAGTTATGTACAGGTGTTATACTTAAATGTAAATAGGTTACTAGACTTTGATAGATAGAATCCCATGCACTTTAGCCACGAGATGGTTGTCGCACAATAGGTGCATACACTGATCGATAACTTATAGGGATACCACTACTAAGCCCTATTTAGGGGCATAACGATTTTCTAAACCCATTTACCATGGGAAATTCTTTCTACATCAACAAAGTATTTTGCCACATTATCAATTGAGAAAAAAATAGAGTTTATATATGTGATTGTATATATATATATGTATATATATATTACCTTATACAAACTATAACCTTCTAATGATGAGGATTCTACAAAATATATTGTTATTCATTATTATCTTATACAAACTATAGTCATCTAATAATGATGACTCTACAAAATATAGTGTTATTCATATTAAGGCAAAAAAATGGTCTCTTTATTCAAGGATCATGGTGTATTATCAACCTAACTCAAATTATTCAGATTATAATTTCCTATGCTTATGTCAGTGTTAATCTAATAATTATTCACTTGTATGGAAATAATATTTTCGTACCCTTTTTTTATTTTTTTTGCTTCTACTATAAAAAAAGTATCACTTTTCCAAAATATAGCATGATTCCAATTTTTTAATTACTCCAAAAAATTCCAAATGTACCTTTGTATCCTTAACTCAAGAGAAAATATCGTTTATCTTCTAAGACTAAACTAGGATTTATCTAATCTAATAAATGGAATAGATCGCATGGTAAGATTTAATAATTTTTACATTTACAATTCAAATAAAGGAATATAGAAAGATAAAAAAAAATGTAGTATTAAATAATTATTAAATATGTATAGTCAAGACTATGAATTTGGCAACATGCTAAAGAATTTTTCATACTAGAGTTGATTAATGAATTTAAAATTTTCATGCCATCAATAACTTATAAGAATGAAAAAGAATCATCTCTTGAACTTGATTTCTATATTCAAGATTGACTCAAGAACAATCAAGTTAAGCTCAAGCTCTAGCTACTCAAGTAGATAATCGTGTCAAATAGGAGCTTCATAATATTTAACTCGACTAACATGCAAGCTTAATCAAGCTTAAGTCAAGTGTAGACATTAATTGAGTTCAAGATGGGTTTATATATTGAAATTATTATATTAGAAGAAAAAAATATTTTTAAATAATTCCAGTTTAATCGAGTTAAGTCAAGTTTTGGAATTCTTAGTCAAGCTAGAGCTCAAGCTCAAAATTCTAGCATATTAATTGTATATATATTTTCAACTTTATCTTAAGTAATTGCAGATGAAATTGTGTTTGAGGTTTCAAATTTGAAAATTCATTTTCATAAATAACTACTTCATATCAATGTCAACAACTAATAAATCTAACCTATGTCTCTTATGTATGGAATCCTACCAATTGATAGACTAATCCTTCTCTTTAGAGAAATCATCTAATGCAATTATTCCCATCCCCAACGAAGTCACCAAAGTATCATGTGCATGCAATGTATGGTTATGTCTCACCCCTAAGTAGGGCCTGGTAGTGGTATCCCTATAAGTCATTGACCAGCATATGTACCCACTACATGAAAACCATCTCGTGTTCAAAGTGCACAAGATTCTATCTAATAACACTGTTAACTTGTTTTCTTTTAAATATAAAACCTTGTAGATAAGTATAAAAGAAAACATATACTTCATTTCAAAACATAAGTCCATCCAGGACCATAGAGTTGGTATCCCTAACCAAATAATATAACTAGGTAACCTCTTTAGAAACTCTTTGTAACTTTGATTAAACAAAAAAGGATGGAGTTTCCAATCCTAAGTTTACACATAAGCTTTACACCTTACAAACTATCTTTCACTTCAAACAACATTCACTATAATAACACGAAGCTTATCCTAAAGGATTTCTTGAAAGGAAATAGAGGAAACACTTGTCGCTTAGGATCCTAACCCACCCAGCTTTAGAGTAACCTACAAAAGGAAACTATGGATGCGTAAGTAACTATGGCTTAGTGAGTGAGCACCCTCATAACATGTAACACACAACAAACAAGCAAGTTATCACACTAATCAAGTGTTATACATAAATTAAACATATGAGACGCAACAACATTCGTGATCAACCAAAAATAAAAAAGGAATCGAATTTGTGCCCTCCAAAACTGAGAGCTAGGAGACAACTTATACATGTCAACCCCAAGCTCTAGACTTATAGTCCATTGGAAAAATAAGAAACAACATGGTGCCCAAACGAAACAAATGTCGCTTAACCCAAAGCATAGTGCCACGACTAATAACTAAGTCTTACTGTAGACATTAAGTGAGTTACTAGGCTAAAATCAAAGGACAGTGTCTACCTATACACAATAGTTTCTAAAGATCAAGACAAGTTTACACATAAAAGAATCAACACCACCACCACCCCCCCCCCCCCCCCAATGGGCCTTTCTAATGACCACATACTGCTATTGGCCTTCTTCTAATTCGAGATAATGAATTGTGTGACCAATTATTAGTATTGCCTTTCCTTAATTAATCCATTTACAATGTGAACACACAAATATGATAAACACTCAATGAATAATGATTGTAAGTAGCAATAAGTAATTAAACAACAACAACCAAGGTTAGTTTTCACTTTAATAAAGTATTTTGGCAACTAAACAAATACTAACCACATGCATTAACCATTTTGTCCCCAATCACATAGCACAAGTTAAGAGTGAATTATTTATAGTCCAACTAAACCTAAAAAACATAAATAAGCATGCAATCATAAAGTATCGCTCACCTGAGCATGGTAGTAACAGGGTTCAGGCTTAGTCTTGAAAGCTAAGCTAATTCCCGAGCATCGATCCATTTTAATTTTGTTCTCATAAATCTTCAATTTTTCCATTGCAAATGTAATCCAATTATTTCACCATTTATTCGTATGATTTCTTTCTCAAATAATCCCAAAAGTATATTCCTAATTGTGTGGAACAGGTCAAATATATTACCTAAATATATTCAACTTATGGTGATGGATCTTTATTTATACTTAAAAACTTTCTTTGAAACTTTACTTTTCTTTTCCTATATCAAAACTATTACTTTGAAAATATTGCTTCAAAATGGTACTTATTTTGAAACAGCCATTCTAGCCTTCTAGTCATTTATTCTTTCAAGTGTCAAAATGCTTTCTAATATAGTTTTCAATTGTCCTTCCAATACTAGTTCCTTAATCTTCTTCAGACTTTCATCCACTATTAACTTATGCTTCTGAATATATTCCGATCATCCTTGATGCAATAATCTAATTATGCTTCCAAAATCTTTTGCTACACACAAACTTGTTAGTTGTTCTTTTATGTTTTGCTATCATCAAAACTTTACTAAGAGATTATTAACATAAACCTATTATTCTTTATACCTTAGCAATGCATGAAGTAACATTTCAAACAAAGTTAAACACATGCACATAAGGCTGGCCAAACACTCTCTCCCTCTTCTTTCATTTTTTTCCATTTGCAATTCCTCTTAACTCAAACACTCTCAAGTTGGAAGAGAAAAACACACCACCACCGTCACCACTTCCACACTATTACCACCACCATCTTTCATCAAATTTCCACCTTATCATAATCAAATCAAACAAAACCCACACACCACACAGTCAACGTCTTCCCTAAGAAAATCACAACATCTAGGCTTCTCACATCCTTTGCCATTTCAAAAGCCTTCAACATCCAATAAGCCAACCTCTATGCTTTTAGGGGTGGAAAGAACAAGCAGTAGGAAGTTGCAAATTGGTGAAGCAAAAATCCAACAATAGAAATGTAGGGGGAAAAAAGCTTAAACAAAGGCAAAAAGGGAAGTAACAAGGACATCTCAAGCACCCTCATCCACTAGTAGTATGCAATGAAGTGTAGTTTCTTAAGTTTAAGCTTGATTTGTATCTATACTTTCTTTTTAGCCATTTATGTAGAGTTGAGTATTATGTTTTAGAATCCCCTTGTAAAATCTTTATTCATTTTTTTTTTTCATGTAAATGTATATTAATGTAACCATGAGTATGAGATCAATAAGAAGAATTAGTGCAAAATGCTCATCTAAATGAACATGGAAATGATCCCTATTAAGCTAGTATATGAGATGGGTAAAGGAAAATGGCCTAATACACCCTATAAGGCTAGACCAAATCACATAAGAGAGATAAGAGACTCAAACTTTAGTTTAGCAAGTGTTCACTACCATTAACTAGCCTTTGAGGATGATTAGAAGTGAATAAGTTGAATAGACAAAAATTATTAGCTTGACTATGCATTCATTTGCTTGATGATTAAATTGTTTAATAACTACCTGAAAGGTGTAATATGAGGAATATCTCACTAAAATGGTTCTAGCTTACAACCCATAGTATTTCATTATTGTAAAAACCAGTGTGGGTAGTACCTTGCCATTAAATTCTAAAGATCAGTGTACAGGATGCTGAGAAGACAAGTGTGTGAGATGAGAACCTTAAATGATCATCATCTTATTTAATAGACTCCTTTTAGCTTGATTTGTATTTGTTAAGTTATAAAATCATCCCACTTTTATTTGCATCTTTTATAATCATTCCACCCCACGCCTCCTACCGCCCCCCTCCCCTCAATCAACACTATTAAACCATAAGCAAAACTCTAACCTCACTTCATCTCTCCCTCCTTCAAAGGCCCTTTGATTACAAGGGTAAATATTTAAACTTCAAAGATAAGTTACGATAATATTCCTACGATATTCATTAACCAGTTCCCCTTTCACTTATACAAGCACCATTGTATTTGTTAATTAACCATATTTAACCAACTTTCTATTAAAAATGGCTTCCGGTTCAAGCACAACGATTTCATCCACACATGGAAGTATGGTAAATAGTTAATCTAGATTTGGCTCAAACTTCTTTAGTTAGGAAATATGAAACGTAGAGTAGATGGCATAATCTACAAGTATATCCAACTTATACACCACTTTTCCCACCCCATCTAGGACCTTGTAAGGCTTATAGTATTTAGGAGATAATTTGTTGATTCTGCATTGCTTAACACAGTGTTGACAATAAGGTTGTAGTTACATTAGTACTAAATCACAAATCTAATGGTCACTCCTTTTTCCATCAATAGGTTGCTTTATTGTTTTTGTGCTCGTTTGAGGTGAAATTTCAACACCTGGATGGCTTCTTCCTTATCCTTCAACATAGTATTAGCTACATCATTCCTTGAATCCCCTATAATATATAGTAAATGTAATGGTGGTAGATACCATATAGTATTTCCAAAGGAATCATGTAAGCATATAAGTGGTAATTAATGTTATACCACCACTTAGTAAGAGATAGGAACTTATTCCATCTTTTAGGGTTCTTCCTAATCATATGTTTGAGATAAGTCTCTAAGCATCAGTTTTTTTTTTTTATTGTTTGTCTCTAATCATCAATTGACTAGCTTCATTTGACCATCCATCTAGAGGTGGTAAGTTATAGATAGTCATATCTCTACTCTTTACATCTTAAAGAGTTTACCCCAATTATTGAAAAACATCAGGTAGCTATCAAAATAAGCATAGGCTACTTGTAATGCTATATACGAATGTGTCAAACTGATAAAATGCTTGTAATTAGATCATTCCCATGTGATTTAGTTAATCCCTCAATAAAATCCATGCTAATGTCAATCCTACAATCATCACATGTAAGTAAGGTTTATAGTAAGCTCTAGTTCAACAAACTATTTTTTATTTATACAAGTCAAAGTTGTCAAATCCATAGATCCCACATGTGACAAAGCATTTACCGCTTAGTTACCCAATCCCTTTTTGTAGTGAATTTCATAATCCAAGTCAAAATCTTAGCTAACCACTTTTATTGACAAAGAGTGGTTACTTTTTACTGTAATAGATATCACAATAAATGTTCTAATGATAAAGTGCCACCTAAAAATGTAATCCCTCCGTTTCTTTATAGCTAACATTGACATCAACATTTCTTATTCATAAATCGACAACCCCTTTTGCCTTAGAGCAAGGGACTTACTCAAATAGGCAATTGCGTGTTGCTCTTGCATAAGTACTGCTCCAATTCCTTCATCACTTGCATCCATTTCTATAAAAAAAGGCTTAAAATAATTTAGAGGTTTTAAAAATAATTCTTTGCTAAGAGCTTCCTTCACGCTATTAAACAAGTCATCTACTTTAGCTCCTATATAAAAATGTTCATTTTCAATAATTGAGTCATTGATTTGTCGATTCACCATAACATTCAATGAATTGCCAGTAGTACTCGACTAAACGTAGGAATCCTCTCAATTGGTTCACATCAATGGAGCATAGCCAGCTGCAAATAGCAACTATCTTCTTAGGATTGATGGTAACACCACTTTAAACTTATATGGCCTAAATATTCCATTCTTGTCTTTCTAAATACACATTTTCTTTATTTAAAAAACAAGGCCACGTTCTGTAGAACCTCAAACACAATCTTAAGATGATTTCCATGGTCTTCGATGGTACTACTATACACCAAAATATTATCAAAGAAGACCAGCACAAATTTCCCCATATAGTCACTAAACAATTTGTTCATTAGCCTTTGAAAAGTCTAAGGGCATTGGTTAAGTAGAAAGGCATAACCATAAATTCATAGTTTCTCTCACATCTTAAGGCTATTTTATAGTCATTACTAAGGTTCATGCATATTTGGTGGTATCCCAATCTCAAGTCAAGCTTGATAAAGAAGCTAGCTCCATAGAATTCATCAAACAAGTCATCCACTAGAGGAGGACATTTATCTTTAATTGTTAGCTTGTTCAACTCATGGTAATCAACACACATTCTCTTTGAGCTATCCTTTTTCTTAACAAAAGCCACTAAAGAAGAAAAAGGACTATGGCTAAGTCTAGTAGTTCCTTGCCTCAAGATTTCCCTAACCATTTTCTCAAGCACATTCTTTTAAGCAATAGAATGATGATAAGGTCTTAAATTTACTAGTTATGCACCACTTTGCAAAAGTATTTTATGGTCATGTTTCCTTAGTGGAGCTGGAGTTCTAGGTCTACAAACAAATTATGATAATCCTCTATCATGTCTAGAAGTTAAGAATGAGCATGCTAGCCACTATCACTCATAAAGGTGATTTCATTAACATATATAACCTAGCATTGTAAGTCAAAATTGAAGTCCCTACTAGTGAGGAGTTTAGATAATACCTTTTCTTCTATAGCTTCACCTTGTCACTCCTTTTTTGCAACTTATAACATGTTGCTCCATAATCAAACTCCATGGTTAGCCATTGAAAATTCTAAGTAATGTCTCCCCAATCCAGCAACCAAGGCATGCCTAATACCATGCCATACCCTTTAAGTGGTTGGAAATGTACCTCCACTATAAACACATATTATGAGCATTAATTCAAATTAGGTCACCTTATTGTGAGTTTCTAAAGAGGTTTCGTCCATCGACATCACCTTCAATGGTTATGTGAAAGCCACTTCATAGCCTATACCCTTAGCCACTCTTTCATTAAGGAAATTGAGAAAACTCCCACTATACAATAGCAAATTTAGTTTCCTCTTTTTTAAAGTATTCTTACAACTTCATAATTCCAAATTCTTTTCCCTCATTCATAGCACAAAGTGTCAATCATGACAACTCCTCTTCAGCACCTAGTTCATCATTCCCTTCGTCCCTAGCATCCACTCCTTTGTTTTCCACTTCTTACACTACCATGGTTTCTAACCCCTTTTGTTTGCACTATTTCCAAGCTCAAAAGGTTCATCACACCAAAAAACATTAGCTTTTTCTTCTTCTTTTTTCCTCAAGGTCTTTAGGTGTCAAACCTTTGGCATTTTTTCTTAAAATTAGGATAAGTGTTTGTATTTTAGGTTGGAATGGATTTGCAATGTTTGTGGATGAGCTAGGGCTCTTATTTCGAGGTAAGGTGTTAATAGGTAGAGGCGGTGCATAGTGATTATTGATGTGAACGTTAAGATTGAATGCAAACATAATACTTGAACTCTAAATATAGAGTTTAAGCTTGAATGTATGCTTCTTAGGGAAACATTTTTTTTCTATTTCTTTTTAATTTTTTGTGCCATCTTTGGTGTGTATATATGTATATATAATGACAATGGATTACAATAACAAAAAAATGCTCCCCAATTCCTAAATTGCAAGTGCCACAACGAACATGTCATCAACACCCATACAATGGCACAACAATAAACAAATTACAATAAAAATTAAATATTAAACTAGGTGGCCATAACTACAGGCCAAAAAGTCACTTAATAGAAAAAGAAAATCAGCACTTAGGCCCTTAGCCTAACCTCCCTTTTCCCCAATTACATTGTTTTACTTTCACATTATAAGTTTAACTCACATTCAAGCAAAAGTCAAAACAATCCCACTTCTATCTACATCTTCTTAATCATTCCACTACCTCAACACTATCAAACCTTAAACTTTTTAACTCCAACCTCATATTATTTATTTTTAGACGTGTAATAAGAATACAAAATAAAAGAATAAACACACTTTTTGTAGTTACACACATACATTTATAATTTTTTCTTAATTGATATAACAAAAAAAAATTAATAATCGTGTCAATGATTGTAAAAGTTGTAGCACCCATGTCTTTGACTATGTGGTTAGGTGCACAATAAAATAAGATGAAGTATCTTATTTTAGAAGTTCATAAAAATACTTTGCCTAAAATTAAACTGCAAATCCTTACTTTGTGCCAGAAAAATCGTTGACACACATACACATAAGAGGTGAGGGAATATAAGAACCATATGCCTAAACCCCTCCTTCCTTTTATAAAAAAAATACAAAAAAATGTATTTTTAAAAAAATATTATTAAAATGAGGTCGAAGGAAAAAAATATTAAGCGAGTAAAGTGCATACGCTTTCAATTGTTGTATTTATTTACTTATTTATTTTTAGTTTATTTTATTTTCTTGGTGTTGAAGGCACATGTAATGCATGTGCCTTATGTTGCTTAAAAACCCTAAACACACACAAATCCTTGCATGGTACCTTATTTAAAGTAGGTTGGGTTTATAGGACTAGCTTGTCTTCCATTCATTCAATTAGATTGGCATCCTCTTATAACACCCGTGAAGAAGTGGAGGCCTAAGATGCATACCTTCTACATGGCCCACAACAAGGCTAATATGACTCTATACGAGGTGGAGGTCTGGTTTGGGTTACCAGTTGACAACCAAGCAATTAAAGGTAACACTAACCTTGTTGATAAATCAAGCAACCTAGTTCACTATATGTTCCTTTCACTCCTAGAGGACTTCGCACTTGCAAACTAGTGTAGTTGAAGCTCTACCTTTTTTGCTTGATTGCACCATCAATTATACCTTACATTTATCTCTACGGCACAAGAGATGGGGGTAGCAGTGACTCTTTTCCAAGTGTGAGCATAGGATGGTTTTCCACATGTAGCTCCCTTGAGCCATTACAAAATTACGTTAGAGGATGGGAAGGTCTTGGCATCTCAATGAAGAATAGCCTGAGTGATACGAACCACGCCAACCCGTGACGAAACCCAATACTAATACGTTCGGAAATTCGTTACCTACGATGCCAAACACCTAAAGTGGAAACCGCGACCCGTTGTCTATAAGCGAGACAAGAACCTTGGTATAATATGAAGACACCACAATCGGGATGAAAGACCGATTGATAAGTCGGGTTGAACGCTACGGAAATAAAATCCGATAAGTTCTAGTTAGTTCTTGAAGAACCAAGAGAGGAGCCTCTCAAAGATGTTTAATGTTCTAAGATGTATGTTCTATTCTGTATTCTAACCTTAGGAGCTTATATTAGGGTTTACAATGTGTAACATTAAAGCCCAAAACGACATAACTTAGATAAGTTGCGTAAAAAACACGAAAACAGAACAAGAAAGCCAGCGGTGTAAACATGAAGGCCGACGGCGTTGGAATAAAGGCCGGCGGCCTTGAGCCGACCTTGAAGAGATACACGGCCGTGTACTTCTAGACGTGTATCTTTCTGTGGATTTGCTTGACTCCATACACGGCCGTGCCTTTGGCCGTGTATATAACCGTTCGGTAACAAGGTAGATAAAGTTCGGTAAAGTTCGATTTACTACCTCAGTTTGACCATCAGTCTGTGGATGACAAGTAGTAGAAAACAATAACTTAGTTCCTAACTTAGCCCACAAGGTCTTCCAAAAGTAGCTCAAGAACTTAGCATCCCTATCTGATACAATTGTTCTAGGCATACCATGCAATCGCACAACTTCCCTAAAGAATAAATTAGCAATATTACAAGCATCATCCGTTTTGTGACAAGGAATGAAATGTGCCATTTTAGAGAATCTATCAACAACTACAAAAATAGAATCTCGATCATGTCTAGACCTGGGTAAACCTAATACAAAATCCATAAAAATATCTACCCAAGGCTCATGAGGAATGGGAAGTAGGGTGTAAAGCCCTTGAGGTTGGACTCTCGATTTCGCTTGCTTACACGTGACACATCGCTCACAGATCTTCTCAACATCTCGTTTCATGTGAGGCCAATAGAAGTGTTCCTGCAATACCCCTAAGGTTTTAGCTACTCCAAAGTGTCCCATTAAACCTCCTCCATGAGACTCCCTCACTAATAATTCTCTTAAAGAACAATTTGGAATGCATAGTTTATTCTCCCTAAATAAGAATCCTTCATGCTTATAAAATTTACCATGTCCACTCTTCTCACAATGCACATACTCCTCACAAAAATCTCGATCAGCAGCATATAATTCTTTAATGTGCTCAAAACCAAGCAGTCTAGAACTAAGAGTAGAGATAAGAGTATACCTTCTAGAAAGTGCATCAGCCACAACATTCTCTTTACCTTGCTTGTAGTGGATGACATATGGAAATGTTTCGATGAACTCCACCCAACGAGCATGCCTCTTGTTCAGCTTATGTTGCCCCTTCAAGTACTTCAAAGATTCATGATCAGTGTGGATCACAAACTCTTTTGGCCACAGGTAGTGTTGCCACGTCTCCAGGGCTCGAACCAATGCATATAACTCCTTGTCGTAAGTAGGGTAGTTCAAGGTTGCCCTACTTAGCTTCTTGCTAAAGAATGCAATCGGTCTTCGCTCCTGCATAAGCACTGCTCCAATACCTAATCCTGAGGCATCACACTCAATTTCAAACGTTTTAGCAAAGTTAGGTAAAACAAGTAATGGTGCCTGAGTCAGCTTATTTTTAAGCGTCTGAAAGGCCTTCTCTTGTTGCTCTTCCCATCTGAACTCCACGTTCTTTTTAATTACCTCAGTAAGTAGTGCTGCAATGGTACTGAAATCCTTCACAAATCTCCTGTAAAAGCTCGCTAGTCCATGGAAGCTCCGCACATTACTTACATTAGTTGGACTAGGCCATTCTTGGATCGCACGAATCTTTTCTTCATCAACCTGTATTCCCTACGCACTAACAACAAAACCAAGAAACACAAGTTTGTCTGTGCAAAAAGTGCACTTCTTGAGGTTAGCATATAATTGTTCCTTTCGAAGCACTTCTAAAACATCCCTCAAGTGAGACATATGATCTTCCAAACTCTTGTTATAAATAAGAATATCATCAAAATAGACAACCACAAATTTTCCAATAAAAGTCCTCAAAACGTGGTTCATAAGTCTCATAAAAGTACTAAGTGCATTAGTTAAACCGAAAGGCATTACTAACCACTCATATAATCCATATTTTGTTTTGAATGCGGTTTTCCATTCATCACCTTTCATTCTAATTTGGTGATATCCACTTTTCAGATCAATTTTAGAAAAGACACTAGACCCATGTAACTCATCTAACATGTCATCTAAGCGAGGAATGGGATGACGATACTTTACCGTTATGTTGTTGATGGCGCGGCAGTCAACACACATTCTCCATGTCCCATCCTTCTTAGGCACCAAAATCACAGGCACTGCACATGGACTCATGCTTTCTCTCACGTACCCCTTCTCGAATAATTCATCGACCTGCCTTTGGAGTTCCTTTGTCTCCTCCGAATTGCTCCTATAAGCTGGCTTGTTTGGAATCGATGCTCCGGGTACAAGGTCAATCTGGTGCTCAATACCACGAATAGGTGGTAATCCCTTTGGAATCTCCTCAGGGAAGACATCTTCAAAGTCCTGCACAAGAGACACAACCACACTAGACAAAGAGTTAGATAGTTCGTTAGTAGTCAAACATGTTTCTTTAAAAACCAGCAACAACATAGGTTGCCTCATCACTAACGCTCTCCTTACTACACTCGCTCTTGCCACACAACTCTCCTTTTGCAAAGCTGCCCTCTCCTTTTCACTCACCACCAAAGTTGATCCCCCTTCAACTTGGCCTCTCACACTCTTTCCAGCCTTCCTCTCTTTTGCCTTTTGATCTTGACTTTTGTATTCCTTTTCTTTCTCATTGTCTTTTGCTCACTCACTCTCCCTCTACTTTTCACTCACCTTATGTTTTGCAAAAGACTGTTGTAGCTGCAACTGGTCCTCATACATCTGCTTAGGTGTTAACGGTTTAAGATTAAAGTTTTTCCCCTAGTGAACAAGCGTATACTTGTTAGAAAAGCCATCATGAACAACCTTCCTATCAAATTGCCACGGCCTCCCCAACAACACATGACATGCTTGCATTGGCACTACATCACATAACACCTCATCCTCATACCTACCAATGCGAAACCCAATCAATGCTTGCTTACTCACCTTAGTCTCTCCACTATCATTCAACCACTGCAATTTATATGGACTAGGGTGTCTAATAGTTTTGAGCCCCAGCCTCTCAACAATAAAATTACTCACTACATTGGTGCAACTCCCTCCATTAATGATCAAACTACAAATGTGATCTCCTAGATAACATCTAGTATGAAATATATTCTCTCTTTGCACCTCCTCTTCTTCCTTCACCTACACATTCAACGCTCGCTTCACTACTGCCACTAGCCTTCCCATTGCAGGCTCCTCATCATCACTAGCATCCTCTAATGGAGGCATATCATCTTCTTCACTATCCCCCTCAGTCTCATACTCTCCATCATCACGCAAAATCATCACACGCCTATTTGGACATTGACTAGCAATATGGCCTCTACCTTGGCATTTAAAACATCAATATCATGATTTCTAGAAGTAGAAGAATCAGGGTTACCTTGGTTACCAGGAGTAGAACCCGCTTGCCTCCGCTCCCCTTTTGGTTTGGTGGGTAAAGGCTTTTCTTCTTTCTTCCATTGGTTGGTCTTCCAAGTGGATGAACCATTACCCTGTGGAAACCATGCATTACTACTACCTTTCCTCTTGTGCTGGTTCTCAACCTTTATAGCCATGTGAACCATATCCTCCAATTCTACATAATGCTGCAATTCAACCACATTTTGGATTTCTCTATTCAACCCAGCACGAAACCTAGCCATTGTAGCCTCTCTATCCTCCTCTACATTCGCCCTAATCATAGTGACTTCCTCTCCTTGAAATACTCATCTACACTTCGGCTTCCCTGCCTCAGAGTTTGCAACTTGTTATGCAATTCACGATAGTAATATGCAGGCACAAACCGCTTCTTCATCACTCTTTTCATCTCTTCCCAAGACTCAATAGGTGACTCGCCATTCCTTTTTCGATTCAACATTAATTGATCCCACCACACTATAGCATAATCCGAAAACTCAATGGCAGCAAGTTTTACTTTCTTTCTCCCACTATAGTTGTGACAATCAAACACCATCTCTACATTCTTCTCCCACTCTAAATACGCCTCGGGATCATTCTTCCCTTGGAAAGGAGGAATCTTCATCTTTATGTTACTCAATTGATCATCCTCTCTATTCCTATCTCCTCTATCTTCCCAATCCCTAGTTCCTCTATTCCGACCACTATATCCTCTATAACTCCCGACAGAAGGTTCATCAAAGTCATCATCCGACATTTCATCTCCACCCCTCGGTACTCTCCTAGAACGACTCTCTCTCTTACGCCCTTGGAATACGTTTGTGGAATTGCTTAGTCTTTGCTCACCGTCTCATGAATTTGTTCCATTCCCTCTTGGAACATCCTCTTCATTTCACCCCTCAACGCGTCAATTACTAACCTAACATCAAACCTTCCCCTTTCACCTTCAGGAGAATGTTGTCACGACATTGTCCCTGCAGAAAAGATTAGTACTAACACAAATATATATATAATT
Source organism: Laguncularia racemosa (assembly GCA_037954665.1). Classification (NCBI taxonomy): domain Eukaryota; kingdom Viridiplantae; phylum Streptophyta; class Magnoliopsida; order Myrtales; family Combretaceae; genus Laguncularia; species Laguncularia racemosa. The sequence continues at coordinate 44,675 of JBBMOL010000496.1, read as the reverse complement.
AAATCTCACAATACACTCCCTTACGTGTTTCGCTCAAATGATGATATCACACAGTCACTCGTTGATAGAGCCATTTTATACTCAATCTTTATAGTATAAATTGTGTTAAATTATTATTGATTTTATAGAAATCATAAGGAAATGGTACTTTAATTATATCATCGTGATAAATCAGGTTAAATGGAGTCAAGAATGCTAATTTAAGTATTTTAGAGAAGTCATCTACAACTTGGATCAAGACAAGGAATTACACCACCGGAGGAAGCACGGTTTGAGGCACGGCCAAGGTTAAAACCGTGTTACACACTGGACAAGAAGGCGAAAATGAGGACTTTGAACAGAGAGAGACACGGCTTAAGGCATCGGCCGTGGTGGAAGCCGTGGGAGAAACCGTGCTTGGAGCCATGGTGGAAGCTAGGTGTGCCAAGGAGAAGAAAGTGTGGAACATCAACCAGATGAAGGCACGGCTTGAAATCTAGCCGTGGGTGTAACCGTGGTACACACTGGACACGGATGAAGACTTGTAGATTATGCACAGATGAAGGCACGGTTTTAAATCTGGCCGTGTGTGTAACCGTGGTTCACACTGGGCGCGGTTGAAGACTTGAAGAATATGCACAGAGGATGGCACGGCTTGACCCACGGCCGTGTGGTGGGGCGTGCCAGGCAGACGAATCTTCACTTCTCGAAATCTACTTGGAAAAGGAAAGATATTTTAGTATCTTGCTAGCAAAAGATCACATGCTATCCATCTAATAATATAAATAGAGCCAACCCTAAAGGGTTAGGGGAATTTTTTATCTTAGAATCTTGGATCTTGAAGAAGGAAACGCGGAGGCAGAGCAGGCAACCGGGTTCATTATGTTTCTATCTTTTATTTTCGTTTTGTTGATGAACATGTGTAGCTAAGCTACTTTTCTAGCCAAATGGTCATAGATGTTTAATTCTCCACGAATTGTGAGGTCTAATTGACTTGTATTTATTCTATTCTTCGCTTTCGGGTATTCATATATCTTCTGATCGTTTTGTCATTATTATCTTTGTTGATTGGTATGAATAGAGCTCTTCTACTCAATTAGCAAGTTAATATATTGTCAACTAGCACGTCAAATCCGTAATTGTTTGATTGTTCTAGTCTTAGTGACGCAATAACATGTTTGGTTATAAAAGAGATGATCGAATCCATGTTATGGTGGTATGTGATCATGTTTAAATAGGTTATCTTATAATCTACTGGCATGAATTGGTGGTCTCTCTAGATCTTAATGCTATTGATAGATTAAATCCTAAGCGCTTGTCTAGGGTTGTTTAATCAATAAAAGAAATAATTCAAAGCGCTTGTCTGAGGTTATCGAGGAAGTAAGGAGAGATAGGTTGTTAGAGCTTGTTAATAACCATAACTAGTTTATCTAGGAACAAGAATAGAGAACATTTGCATCGATGATCAATTCCTTGAATTAAACTATCTTGATTCCTTTGGCTAGGCTTTTTATCAATATACAACTTCCTTATCTTGTTTTAACTTTATTCGATTCACAAACCAAACCCCCCATTTTCCTTTTCCTTTTTATTCTCCTTGGATAGAAATAAATTTAACCAATCTCTGTGGATTCGACCCTACTCACCACTATATGCAAATCATATAATTGTCTAGGAGTAGGTTTTATTTTTGTTGGATTCGACACCCATCAAATTTTGGCGCCGTTGCCGGGGATTGGTGTCAAATTTATTTCTATTCTTGTATGACTCGTTCTTCTCAGACAGGTGAACTAACTTATAATCCGGAGATTGAGAAGACTCTAAAGAGGCTGCGACAAGAAGCTAGATCATCCCTCGGACCGAACTTAGTATCGGACTTGTCTGATTCATCCCTTGATTCTGAAAAAGAGGACGACATGGCAAATCTCGAGAGAACCTTAAGGGAGTTGGCTGCATCGGATGTGAATCAACAACCACTTTGTATTCACTATCCCGAACTAGCCGTGGAATTCGAGTTGAAATCTGGGTTAATACATCTGCTACCCACCTTTCATGGTCTTGAGAATGAAGATCCTCATAAGAATTTGAAAGAGTTCCATATAGTGTGTTCTAGTATGAAGGCCGCAAGGAATAACCGACGATCAAATCAAGCTACGCGCTTTTCCATTTTCTTTAAGTACTAAAGCTAAAGATTGGTTGTTTTATTTGCCTCCAGGTTCTATAACCACATGGACTGATATGGTGAGACTCTTCTTGGACAAATTCTTCCCCGCATCCAGAGCCGCTGGTATAAGAAGAGAAATTTGTGGTATAAAACAAAGGGACACCGAGACTCTTCATGAGTATTGGGAGAGGTTCAAGCAATTGTGTGCAAGCTGCCCACAACATGGGATATCTGAACAACTCCTTATCCAATACTTCTACGAGGGCCTACTTCCGATGGAAAGAAAGATGATGGATGCTGCAAGTGGAGGCGCCATAGTAAACAAAACCCCTGGTCAAGCTAGGAATTGATCTCCATTATGGCTGCCAATTCGCAACAATTTGGGTATAGGCATGATACGTCTTCAAGGAAGGTAAATGAGGTAAATGTGTCTAACCTTGAACATCAAATTTCTAATCTTACCTCCCTTGTGCAGCAGCTAGCTCTTGGAAATACCCAACAGGTGAAAGCTTGTGGAATTTGTGCTGCTCCTAGTCATCCGACCGACATGTGCCCCACATTGCAAGATGACAATCATGAACACGCCAATGCTGTAGGCGGATTTCCAGGACAACCGCAGAGGAAGTATGATCCCTATTCAAATACTTACAACCCCGGATGGAGGGATCATCCTAACTTCTGATATGGCAATAACCCTCAACATGTCCAACAATTCCAGCCTAAGCCATCATACCACGTACCTCAAGCTCCTTCCACTTTAGGTATGTCCCTTGAGGAAATTGTTAAATCACTTGTCGTGAATACCAAACAATTTCAGGAGGAAACAAAGCAAAGCATTCAAAACTTGGAGAATCAGGTAAGCCAACTTGCTTCAGTCGTAAACAGGTTAGAAACTCAAGGTAAGTTACCTTCTCAAACTATTATAAACCCGAAGCAAAGCGTTAATGCAATTACCTTGAGAAGTGGAACAGAATTGCAGGGATCAAATAAGAAAGGAAATCCGTCTAATCTTGAGGAAGAGACCAAGAAAGAGACTTCGACTCCGAGCCAGAGGGCGACCAGATTAGCAAGTCTCTAGTTGAGCCATCGAAGGTCACATTGATACCACCTCCTTTCCCCTCCAGATTAGCGAAATCCAAGAAGGAAGCGGAAGAAAAAGAGATTCTGGAAACGTTTCGTAAAGTCGAGGTAAATATTCCTTTACTTGATGCAATTAAGCAAATACCGCGCTATGCTAGATTCCTCAAGGACTTGTGCACTAACAAAAGGAAGCTGAAAGGCAATGAAAAGATTAGTGTGAGTGAAAATGTTTCAGCTATTATTCAGAAAAAGCTTCCTCCTAAATGTAAGGACCCAGGTATGTTCGCCATTCCTTGCAAAATAGGTAGTCTTGGAATCGCTAAAGCCATGTGTGATCTAGGAGCTTCTATCAATGTCATGCCTTTGTCTGTTTATCAACGTTTAAATGTTGGTCCTTTAAAGGAAACGGTTATTATTGTTCAACTTGCTGATAGGTCCAATGTTTATCCTGAGGGAGTTCTAGAGGATGTTTTAGTTCAAGTCAATGGGTTGGTTTTTCCTGCTGATTTTTATGTGCTTGACATGGACAATAGTGATTCTCATACTTCATCACTGATATTATTAGGGCAACCATTCCTTAAGACTTCTAAAACGAAAATCGATGTAAATGATGGCACCCTCACTATGGAATTTGATGGTGAAGTGATTAAATTTAACATTTATGATGCCATGAAACATCCTAACGATATATCTCCTGTTTTTGTTACGGATGCTATTAACCCATCACCACAGGCACCAAGGCTGGAATCAAAATCCTTATTCGAATATTTAGCCAGGAACGTCTAGCCAAAGATGTTAATGAAAGGCGCTTCATGGGAGGCAACCCATGTAAAAAAAAAAAAAAAAAACAAGTTTTGTTTTGCATTAGTTTTGGTTTGTTTTAGTTTTGTTTTGTTTTAGTTTAGTTTGTTTTGATTTTAGTGTAGTTTTGAACTCTTTGGATCGGCTGCAGCAAGGATACATATCATTAGATGACACTTTCCAGAGCTTAAAGGGAGCACTCCAATACCAGGGAAGTACCAATATTTCCTTTCTCTTATTCTCTAATGTCCTTTGTGTTGTTAATTCCTCTTCAATTGTGCTGAATTAGGAACAGTGAGGACATTGTTCAAGCTAAGTGTGGGGGAGAGGATAATAAAATATAGAGAATAGAGAACTAACTTATACTCTGAATGTTTGTCCTTAAGCAATTTTAAGCCAAATTTTTTCAAAATTATCATGAAATCTAGAGATTGTACTAAATGTTGTAATAAGCATCTACAAAATGTGAAATTGACTTGTTCAAATGCTTTACTCACCTACTGCTGTGATTAGAATACATGGTTAAAATTAAGTAGTGAAATCTTTAAGAAACAAATTTACCTTGTATTTAGCTTTAGAATTGGAAGTCTAAGAGTAAGTCGAGTCCCTAAGTGAAAAATAAACAAGTTTACTTCTAGGTTATATTAGCTACTGTATACTCTTTGAAGTTGTTTGTAAAGCAATCATAACACTTAAAAAAAAAAGAAAGAATCAAGCGTAGCCATTACTCCAATGATTCAACTAATTGAGTTAAGAGTATTCAAACTTGAATGTTAGAGTGAGGAAGAGTCCGTAGGGGTATCTCAAAACCCGGTCACTTGAGTGATGAGCTCGGGATGTTGCCGACTCAATGAACTCACTATAACGATAAGGGCGAAAAAGGCAAAAGTTCATGAAAAGAAGCGGGCAAAAACCCGTCAAAATAGATGCTTGAATAAATCAAAAGAACATGAATGTGAACATTCATTGAATAAAACAAAGAAGTATAAAAGGGAGAATACCTAGCAAAGAGCTTATACCATATGCTTTTACTTTATACTGCAAGGATTATATGTTTGCTAATATCCAATGAAGTTTAATTGGGTGTTTTTCCTTAGTGGATTAAGTATTTACTTTTGGAATAAAAATTCTTTTGCTAAACATGAGGATTAAAGTTTGTTTTGTTTAGATTAGCTATTGAATTTTGTCCATAGTAATTTGATCACAGGAAACCATTTGGTTGAAGTAGTAGACATTAAATTACAAGTCATGAATTACAAATGAATAGATGCTTGGAATGATGAAAAGAAAGTTTGTATAATCTATGATAGATTTCTCAATTGATTTGATGCAATTGCTTGAGGACAAGCAAGAGTTTAAGTGTGGGGGAATTTGATAGAGCCATTTTATACTCAATCTTTATAGTATAAATTGTGTTAAATTATTATTGATTTTATAGAAATCATAAGGAAATGGTACTTTAATTCTATCATCGTGATAAATCAGGTTAAATGGAGTCAAGGATGCTAATTCAAGTATTTTAGAGAAGTCATCTACAACTTGGATCAAGACAAGGAATTACACCACCGGAGGAAGCACGGTTTGAGGCACGGCCAAGGTTAAAACCGTGTTACACACTGGACAAGAAGGCGAAAATGAGGACTTTGAACAGAGAGAGACACGGCTTAAGGCACGGCCGTGGTGGAAGCCGTGGGAGAAACCGTGCTTGGAGCCATGGTGGAAGCTAGGTGTGCCAAGGAGAAGAAAGTGTGGAACATCAACCAGATGAAGGCACGGCTTGAAATCTAGCCGTGGGTGTAATCGTGGTACACACTGGACACGGATGAAGACTTGTAGATTATGCACAGATGAAGGCACAGTTTTAAATCTGGTCGTGTGTGTAACCGCGGTTCACACTGGGCGCGGTTGAAGACTTGAAGAATATGCACAGAGGATGGCACGGCTTGACCCACGGCCGTGTGGTGGGGCGTGCCAGGCAGACGAATCTTCACTTCTCGAAATCTACTTGGAAAAGGAAAGATATTTTCGTATCTTGCTAGCAAAAGATCACATGCTATCCATCTAATAATATAAATAGAGCCAACCCTAGAGGGTTAGGGGAATTTTTTATCTTGGAATCTTGGATCTTGAAGAAGGAAACGCGGAGGCAGAGCAGGCAACCGGGTTCATTATGTTTCTATCTTTTATTTTCGTTTTGTTGATGAACATGTGTAGCTAAGCTACTTTTCTAGCCAAATGGTCATAGATGTTTAATTCTCCACGAATTGTGAGGTCTAATTGACTTGTATTTATTCTATTCTTCGCTTTCGGGTATTCATATATCTTCTTATCGTTTTGTCATTATTATCTTTGTTGATTGGTATGAATAGAGCTCTTCTACTCAATTTGCAAGTTAATATATTGTCAACTAGCACGTCAAATCCGTAATTGTTTGATTGTTCTAGTCTTAGTGACGCAATAACATGTTTGGTTATAAAAGAGATGATCGAATCCTGTTATGGAGGTGTGTGATCATGTTTAAATAGGTTATCTTATAATCTACTGGCATGAATTGGTGGTCTCTCTAGATCTTAATGCTATTGATAGATTAAATCCTAAGCGCTTGTCTAGGGTTGTTTAATCAATAAAGAAATAATTCAAAGCGCTTGTCTGAGGTTATCGAGGAAGTAAGGAGAGATAGGTTGTTAGAGCTTGTTAATTACCATAACTAGTTTATCTAGGAACAAGAATAGAGAACATTTGCATCGATGATCAATTCCTTGAATTAAACTATCTTGATTCCTTTGGCTAGGCTTTTTATCAATATACAACTTCCTTATCTTGTTTTAACTTTATTCGATTCACAAACCAAACCCCCCATTTTCCTTTTCCTTTTTATTCTCCTTGGATAGAAATAAATTTAACCAATCTCTGTGGATTCGACCCTACTCACCACTATATGCAAATCATATAATTGTCTAGGAGTAGGTTTTATTTTTGTTGGATTCGACACCCATCACTCGTGTATTCTCACAAACAATGATGATATCAACTCGCCAACTTACTCTTCTCAATTCTCTTGGAACTAACCCGAACTACACCAATCCCCTTCCGTAGAATTCAAAACAACTCTAGGGTTCGTAAATTTTCCTCTATTTTTTTCTATCCGAATTTTTTTTTTTTTGTCTCTGTTTTGCTTTTGATCATGTTTCTCTTGTCTTTCTTTTCTTTTCTCATCTTTTTTTTTGTCGCGATTTTTACTCTTTTTTTTTGTAACAATCGACTAGTAGATACTACACTATCAAAAGACAATTAATATTACGAAATTGAATGCTAACAATGGATATGAATGATTGGAGTTAGGGTTTTGATATTACCTTCCTCAAACCGAACTGATGTTTTGACAAACCTAAGCTCTGATACCAAACTGATACGAACCACGCCAACCCATGACGAAACCCAATACCAATACGTTCGGAAATTCATTACCTACGATGCCAAACACCTAAAGTGGAAACCGCGACCCGTTGTCTATAAGCGAGACAAGAACCTTGGTATAATATGAAGACGCCACAATCGGGATGAAAGACCGATTGATAAGTCGGGTTGAACGCCACGGAAATAAAATTCAATAAGTTCTAGTTAGTTCTTGAAGAACCAAGAGAGGAGCCTCTCAAAGATGTTTAATGTTCTAAGATGTATGTTCTATTTTGTATTCTAACCCTAGGAGCTTATATTAGGGTTTACAATGCTTAACATTAAAGCCCAAAACGACATAACTTAGATAAGTTGCGTAAAAAACACGAAAACAGAACAAGAAAGCCGGCGGTGTAAACATGAAGGCCAGCGGCGTTGGAATGAAGGCCAGCGGCCTTAAGCCAGCCTTGAAGAGATACACGGCCGTGTACTTCTAGACGTGTATCTTTCTGTGGATTTGCTTGACTCCATACACGGCCGTGCCTTTGGCCGTGTATGATTCTGTGTAACTTTGAGATTCTTACACGGTCGTGCCTTGTAAATACACGCCCTCTTCACCCCGTATCCGGTATAACTTGTACAAGAGTAAGGGTCTTCCCATGGTTGTTCCAATCCGTTCCAACTTCATAATTGCTCCAATCCTTTCCGGCTTCATGGACATCCTTTATCAACCCGTTAAGTGCTTCCTTGAGTCGTTTCGCTCGACTTCTTGTGATCGGTCCATGCGGCACTTCAAGAGGATCCACATTCCTTCTTCCGACTCGACTCTCATCATGGATCTTATCACTGAGACACCACACAGTACCCCACACATGTTATTCAAGCATATAAGGACGCATTCAACCACCAAACTCCACAGTAGGTATGTGAGCCCTTTACATTTTACCATCAACTATATAATATATATCTTCATAACCTCTTAGCATTAAATGTTAGGTTATTTGGTAATCGTATCCCAAGGAACTCATTGACATGCTCCCTCCATTCTTCCATATGTGGTAGAGGTGTTTGAATAACTCAGATACCATAGATATGCTTTAACATTGTAGAGTAGTATTACCTAAATCAAGTTTGCTACTAATTTAGTAGGTTCCAACGAGTGCTTACTAATGTCAACACAGAGCCCGCTTACACCATATTAATTTACGAGGCTGAACCGACACTAATTGGATAGCCTTGCATGCATCTTATGTTGCTCATTAAGAGGACCATCACTCTTACATAATCCTATTGGAACATGGTGATGGTGTGCATCCAAATTACATCCGATAGTACAAATGTGTTAGTCAAAGCTATGTGGGGCATACTGAAGCAATAATTAAACATTTAGTAAGAAATACATTTACAATATTATATTAACTAAACTATATGAATAACTTTCGCTAATGCATTTTCTTTTGCTTCTCCTTTTTGGCTGACACCCTTCTCTATATACGCTTAGTACCCAATCTGCCTATAGTAGTTTCCGTAATCGATGCTGGCATACATCAAGTTGAGGATCATAGTGGAGTCGTACTTTTTCGTATCATTCACCACAAACAAGCACTGAAGGGGCAGGATGATGCAAACCCAAAGTATGCACCTCCAGTAGATCTTGTACCTGCATCACCACCATGCCACAAGACTAATAGAGTAAGAGTTAGAGGAGAATGATGGAAGGATGAGCAGAGCCATCATGAGCACGTTCCTCTAGATATCATAAACAAGGACATCATAGGTAACTCAACTCGCAATACTAGCTCATTTGTCACCCCCTAAAGGCACTCTATCAATGATCCTCTCTCTACCTCACCTGCTTCACGGAGGTCACACCACTATCAATCAAGCATTAGTAACAGCTCACAGCTTTCGATACATTGGAATCCAATTCCTCCGCGTGACTTTGATGAGCCCTGCAATTGCTTCAATACAAGAGTCACAAGCTCCTTCCACCTTTAATAACAAAGGAACTAAGCACAGATCTATGATATTCAGGATCACTAGAGAATTTACTAAAACTAATAGCGTGAGGGTATAGAGTTGTTTATGATTTATCTTAAACATTTTCATGGATATTTGAAATATTGTACATTTTAATGAAAAGTTAGTTTTACTTTGCCTAGTGTTACTAGCATGTGACTGATATAATTGCTTATATTTTCTTTAGAATACTACCAATATGTGAGTTCATTAGTACGGATCAATATCTAAGATGTCCTATTGCACTTGAGATTGGAATTGAGATATCTAACTTTATGTATGGTACCTACTTTACTGCAAACTTTACAGCTGCATACATGCACCTTCAATACAAAAAACATCATTACTTAAGGCAATACTTACTCGTCTTATATTTTATTGTTTGACCCATTTGAATAATATTTTTAAAACATAATATATATATATATATTTCTCTGTTTTACACAAGAACGTTCGATTTTGACTTCAATGGCAGTAAGTACGCGATATTCTCCTTCATCTCTCTTGTCTTCTTGTTTTGAAATTCCTTCATGTTCTTGTGGTATCGAAGTTGATTCTTTGTTTTTTGGTAGAATTATCTTTTGCTAGAGCAATAAGTAGGGAATTTCGCAAACGCAGCGTTTTGCCCCGTCCCATTCCATTTGCACCGCAGTCCGTGCCCTGCAAATTACATAAAATAGCATTGAAAAAGGGCCCTCGTTAAATTCACGGACGGGAAATCGAGTAAGGACAGGGAAGTTTCATCTGATTTAATCATATATGGAAAGTGGTGGTTAAGCAGATTGGGACCCGTGGTGGTGCTATGCCTTCCTTTTATTAGTGTAGCTTGCTTATTTCTGTTTTTGAGTTTGGGTAGTACCAATGACTTCATTTTAGATACCGCATTTGCTGAACTGTAAGCATTTGATGTAAAACCATGTAACAATCATATTATTTACTTTGATGTTATTTGACTAGACGAATTTGCTAATAATTTATTCATCTATATATGCCAGCTTGGACTTGAACTTGCAGCAAGAGCATGTAACTTTTAGGAGTGGTACTTATATGGCATTCTACAATTCTTGTCTAGCTTCATTAAGGAAATGAAACTTTCACTGACATGGTGCTTAACAAGATATCTCTGTATGGTGATTGTTAAGCTTAGGTGTGGAATGGTACAAACGTAAAATGTCTTCTATTGATTGTTGGGTATTCTTTCTTATGACTTTTTTAGCTTGAGATTTTCCTTTGTGTTTTCCTGTTCTCTTTCTGCGTGTTGGTTTCAATAAACCCAAAGCGGTTGCCTATCACTTAAGACTGAAGACACTCTAATGACAACTCACATGAGGTCTTGGATTCAAATTACACCAGGGACCAAATTAAATAAATAAATAAAAGAAAAGAAAAAATCACACCAGCGACACTTGTTGGGGCTGCTTACATAGTGCAAGCTATATTGAGCGAGTGCACAGCCTTGTAGGGTAGTTATATGCTTGGAGGTAGCTGGTCATACTATGGTAGTGTTCTTTTTTTACAAAAATTAAAAAAAAAATGTTGGCTTCAATAACCGATTTGAAATTATTGACAGTTTTTTAGTACTTTTTTTTTTAGTGATCCGTGATCATCGTTCTCTCTCTCAATTCAGGTTTTTTTGGTATCAGTGGACACATAAATGAATTTGCAGGTATAACATTGGCAGTCTTCCTTTCTGTTCCATGCTGCATACTTACATCAATTATGTTGCTATATCAACTTTTTTGCTGTATGCTGCTGTAGCATCTTAACGTTCATGTTAATTACTTTGTAGTCCAGAAGTTTTCAATTCATACTCTCATTGGCTTTTCTGCAATAGCACTTCTAGTCTAGCATTGTCGCTTAGGCACTTTCCAAACTTTTTTCTCAAATGTCTTTGATCTGTACGTCAAGCGTTTCCATTTATCTTTAGCGGTGTCATCTGATTATTGAGAAGTATCTGCATCTTTCTTAATCGAAACCCCCACCATGCAGGTGGCCAACACACAGGAGCGAATTGATGGACAAGACACTGGAAGTTTGGGAGAAATATTGATCAGGTAATGTTGTATCGTTTTGGAAGGAAAACTTGTTACCATTATTCTCAAGATGTCATATTAGAAGCTTTTTCTCTGGACAGCATGCAAGTACATTTGTGTCTCTCCTTTCCCTCTGTTGCTTCTCTATTGCTGTTGATTTTGGAGATTCTCTATCAAATTCATGCAGATTTGTTCCATCAATCTAATATCGATGTAGACATTTTATTGTTTCATGATATGGAGTGGTTGAGATGTGTCTTTGCACAATCTTAATGAGTTGGCCTAATAGTATAATCTCATGACAAATCACATGAGATCTTGATTCAAATCTCCGTTGAATTTGTTTATTGGAGCTACATACAGAATGGAAGGTACACTACTAATAGGGCACATTGATCTCGTACGGTGGTTTATGTATCCAATTACACTGTGCTCCTCAATAACTGAAAAAGAAATTGCACTTGACCCTCGTTATAATACGGCTTTCATGGTAGATATGAAGCTTGGACTGCCTTTAGGAGGACCATCGGTTGATACCCTGCTTGTATGTAGCTTAATGCTTGGCCAGGTCTCATTACTTCACATTTGAGCTTGATCTGAGAGGGAAACTTTTGTCCGCATTGTAGTAAATTCTCTATCCGGTATTTGTGGTTGTGGATTCAGCTAAATGAACATTTTTCTAAATGAATTTATTCGGTCTACTTTCTTTTAACTAAGAGAAATGCAAACATGGTGGGAAGCTTATGTTGGCGAAGATAAAGGCCGTATCTTTAGCCTTATCATAGTAAAATAAATAAAAAGAGTATACGGCTCATGTTTTTCGAAAATGACCAATTTTCGTTTGTGCTCTTTACACAGATGTAACAATGTCCTGTATATCCGTGGTCTGCCTGAAGATGAAGAGATAGAAGAAGCAAATAGGGATTAAAGTTCTATAATCGATGGTCTTCGTATCTGTATTAGAAGCAGATAGGAATCAAAGTTGTATAATGCTGGTCTTCATTTCTGTATTTTATGATCTTTTAAGACACTCGTGTAACTGAATCTATTTATTTGGCACTTGCTGTAGTCAGCCTGTATTATTGCGGAGATGTAACCCCAACTTACCCACATGCCAAAATCAGCTTCTCATATTCTAGCCATTTTGAAAAGCTTCGAAATTTTATTTATACTAGGAGACAAATACATGATGTTGTCGAACAAATCTAGGACATCATGGGCTAAAACAAATTTTATTTATACTCAAACAAATCATGGGCTAGACGTAGACATACTATTTATCCTATTTATGATGTATTTAATCTAAACGCAAGAATCTTTAGGCAATCTACCTGCGAGTAAAATACAACTCAAACGTTGTCATCAAAGAGGTTTTACTAAGTAGCCGGAAGCGGAGAAGGTAAAAGAAAGTCCATTCTTCATAGAATAATATGTATTATTGTGCTGAATACCAAATGAAGAATGACCCCCATGTTTAGATGTTAGTGTATTTTATCTCCCAGAAGATGTTTATTGGATCACTGTAAGAAAATTTGCATTGGTAAAATGGAAATTGTTGTCCTTGAGCGATGGGCAGACAGGTTCAAATACCACGTCAACAGCTACAATTTAGGCCCAGCACATTTCTGAGGGGACAATCAATTTTTTTAGTACACTGTAGGGAAATATAGAAGAAAACGTAAATACAAAAGAGAAACATCATTGCTTTGGAAAGCAGCGATTTGCCTCTCCATCTATTTCCGTTGCTACGCTTCCAATTTTTTAAACCACCTTCCCTAAAAATATTTTTTTGGATAAGATGAATTTTATTGATATCCAAATGTATACAATCGTAAGCCGGAAAAATTTACAACATAGTCATAAGGACATAACAAAACAAGAGCGAAGATAAAGATCTACATGAAAGTGTTACAAGACAGATGTATAAGCTCTAATTTGGTTTACAACAGAACCCCAGCTGAGGATGTGATTCCCTAAGCGTACATTGTTACACACTCTCTATATGCAATATATCGAAGCAGCTAATGCAGCACATCTTCTATTGAAGTCAGGAGAGATGGAGCCATTTGAGGCCAATAGTAGCGAAGTAGCCCCTTGCCAACTTTGGAAGTGTGGTGGGCAATGAAGGTGGTCACAAACCGCTGTCCAGATGGAGCGAGAATAACTGCAATTGAAGAAGATGTGAGAGTGATCTTCCGGGCCCTACTGACACAAGAAGCACGTGGTGGAAGTAGTCATGCCCCATGATTCCAATTGGTCAAGGGTGGTTAGCTTGTGGAGCCAGGCTAGCCACAAGATAAACGAGTGTCTAGGGATTGAGTATTTATTCCAGATCACCTTCGCCCAAGGGACTAACCTTGGTGAGGGGGAGAGGAATGCATACCTACTCTTAGTTGTGTAGTCACCCGTGCCAGAGTGGATCCATCGGAGGTGGTCATTAGTTGATGCATTGGGAAGAAGGGAGGCAGGTATTTGGATATTCATATTGAGCACTACCTCTGGGATGCGCCAATCATTACCTTCCATGAGGGAACAAAGCTTGGTGGTAGGTGGGAGGCCGGTATTACCCATTGCACGAGCACTGAAAACCTGATCCAAGGGTCCTATTGGGAGCCAGAAGTCAGTCCAGAGGGAGATGGTGAGGCCATTGTTAGGAACCCATTGAAAGCAGGGTCAGGACTAAATTTCTGAGTTTCAGCAGTTTCTTCCATGTCCAGGAGCATGTTGCTGGTGGTTTCTGTGTCCAGAAGCTTCGCCCCTTCAGGAGAGTGGAATGTACCCATTCAAACCAAAGGGTTTTAGGCCCTTCCCTACAGAGGTGCCAAATATGCTTTATCTGGATGGCTTTGTTTCATAGATGAAGGTCAGGGATGCCTAGGCCCCCACATTTAAGTGATTTGCAAACTTCATTCCATCTGACCTTGGCTTTAGTGTTCATGTGAGGGTTTCCACTCTAAAGAAAGTTCCTGAGTAAGCTGTCCATCTTCTTTATAACATACTTGGGAAGCATGAATATATTACTCCAATGGATTTGGAGAGAGACGAGTACGGATTTGATTAGTTGTAGTCTCCCTACGTAAGAAAGGTATCTGGATGTCCAAGAAGATACCCGAGATAACATTCGCTCTAACAAGGCATCATAATCTTCTTTGCGTAGTTTGGAAAATGAGAGGGGTATTCCCAGGTAGCGTACTGGCAGTGAGCCTTCCTGGAACTGGGTGAGGGTAAGGATGGCCTCCTTCACAGTTGCGAGGACATGAGAGAAGAAGATGTTGCTCTTGTTATTGTTAACGTCCAAGCCTGACATGGAATGAAATTGCTGGAGCGTTAACTTAATCAAGGAGACTGACTGGAAGTTACCTTTGGAGAAAATCAGGAGATCATCAGCAAAGCATAGATGGGTGAGTTTCTCCTTCCTGCATCTCCAGTGGAGGGAGAATTGGGGGTGTGCAGCTAGCCTCCTCAGTTGGGAAGACAGGATCTCCATTCCCAACACAAATAGGTAGGGTGATAGCGGATCAACTTGCCTAAGCCCCCTCATACTAGGGAAGTAACCCGTGAGTTCCCCATTAATGCTGATGGAGAACTTCGAGGTAGAGATGCATTGATGAATCAAGGAGCATAAGTGGGGAGGGAAGCCCATAGCGTGGAGAGGAGACATCAAAAAATCCCATTTTATCGTGTCAAAGGCTTTCTGGAGGTCTAACCTTGAGGGTACATCTAGGTGAAATGGTTGGAGTACGATAACCCGCCAGTAGTTCTTGTGCGAGGAAGATGTTATTTGAGATACGTCTATCGGGGATAAACGCTGCTTGTTCGCTACCCACTAAGGATGGAAAGACCCTTTTGATGCGCTCTGCTATGACTTTGGATATGGCTTTGTAGATGACATTACAACAGGCTATAGGACGGAAATCTCCAAGTGTGGATGGATTGGCAACCTTTGGAACCAAGGAGATGATGGAAGAGTTTATCTCTTTAAGTAGGTGTCCAGATACCAAAAATTCCTTAAAAGCTTCCCAAAAGGTCTTTACCAATAATCCCTCAGGTGGCTTTGAAGAACTTAGCGGTGTAGCCATCGGGCCCCGGTGCTTTGTCATTTGCTTGGGAGAAGAACCCCCATTTGATCTCATCATCTGTGAAAGGGAGAGATAACTCCATACATTGAGGGTGGCTCAGTTTTCGTGTGACCATTTCTCTGACATCGGCCAAGGTAGAAGTGGGAGGGGGACACTCATAAAGTTTCCGGAAGTGTTCCACCGCAAGCTCCTTAACCTCTGCATCCCCGATGACTTCCCTCCCGTCGTCTCCAAGTAGGTGGTATATGTGACTGCGGTTATGTAGGTTCCTCATGGTTTTATGGAAGAAAGAGGTGTTCCTATCTCTAAGCTTCAACCAGAGTGCCCTGGACTTCTGTTTATAGAGACTTTCTTCAGCCCCTCGTAGGAGGTAATAGGCTTTATAGGCTTCCTTTTCCTCTTCCATCAAGGAAGTGTTTCCATTTCCATGGACAGCACCTTGGAGGGCCTGCAGCCTGGTTTATGCCAACTCAACCTTAGTTGGGAGGTGGCCGAATGCATTCCTGTTGAGCTTGCGGAGTTCATGCTTTAGTAGTTTGAGTTTGCGGGCGACCTGGAACATTTTGGACCCAGCGATGTCTGACCTCCATGTGCTGCTCACTATGTTCTTGAAGTGCTTGTGGTCGATCCAGAAATTGAAGAACTTGAAGGGAGTCTTCTTGACGGCTGGTGAGGCGTCGATGTGGGTGATGGCAAGGGTGTGATCCGAGAGGGTTGGGGGAGCAAATTGTGCGTGGGTTCTGGGCAGTAGGTGGAGCCATTGGTGATTTACCATGACTCTATCCAATTTGCATAGGATGGGGTTACTCACTTGACGGTTAGACCAAGTGAAGAAATCACCCACGTAAGTCAAGTCCTCCAACTCCGCTTGCGAAATGCAACTTTGTAGTTCAACCATTTCGTCCGTGAGGTGTGTTCTCCCTCCCAGTTTCTCTATGGGGGATAGCGTGGTGTTGAAGTCCCCTAGCACTATCCATGGAAGGGGGTGAGTGGTGGATGCTATATTCACAATATTGCACCATAGGGATCTTCGCTCACTACTATTATTGGAGGCGTAGATGAAGGTAGCTAAGGAGGTGAAACTAGATCTTCTGTTGGCTAGTTTGCAATGCATGAATTGAGGGCTCTCCGATTCAACGCTCATGGCCCATTCACTGTGCTTCCATGCAAGCCACAATCGTTTTCCATCTGAAGTATTTATTCTAACTTGCCATGATGTGCCCAATGCATTCTTGATAGAAGCTTCATTCCGTAGATTAACCTTGGTCTCAAGTAAGCCAATGCAGCTTATCTTGTGTTCGTTGCAAATCCGTTTGATATCAGAAACCTTGATGGGATCATTAAGACCCCTAACATTCCAAGTGGCAATATGCATTGGGGAGAGTATGGAGGCGACTAAGTGAAGGATCTTCTCCTCTTCCGCGCCTTCTTCTTGCGCCTGTTGGAAGAGGTGGAACCCTTCTGACTGTTACCATGTCTGAGGCGTTGGCGGGGGATGAGTTTGCAAAGTGGAGTGTGATCGAGATCGTCCGCTGCAAGGTCATCCGTGGGAAGAGTGTTGTCCGACTTGACCAGTCCTGGCATGCTGTCCGTTCCTTCCAATTTACCCCGTCCAGTCAAGTCCCCACATGGTGCAGGTACATCCTTTTTGGTTTTGGGGGGTGAAGAGTCTAAAACAGGTTTCCCCAACACCTCTGGCTCCGGTGGGGTGTTAGTTTCCCCCTTGGAACTGTCCACTGCCTTGTCTTGCTCTCCTCGCTGTTTCTTGTTCTCCTCGTCCCCCTGCTGCTTGGCGCTTGGCGCACCTGTTTCTTGCACTCCTACATCTTGCTCTCCCCGCTTCTTACTCTCCACACTTCTTTCACCACCCCCCCCCCCCCCCCTCTGCTGCATGGTCTCCTCGCTGCTTGGCGCACCCTCGACGCGACCCTTCCCTTTCCGCCTATCCTTTCCAGGCCGTCGATGTTGCTTCCATTCCTCACTATTGTTAGCATGGTGGACAGTTGGGGCTGATCGTTGCTGTTGTTGCTATTGCTGTTGCGGCTGCTGCTGTGGTGGAGGTGCTTGGCCACATTTGTGACTAAAGACGAGGCACTCCTCACAACGAGGGGGAAGCCATTGATACTCGACTCGGACCAGCGCAATGCCTCCATCAGCTTTTTCCACCTCGACGGTGGATACTAGGTCCTCCCTCGCATCGATTTCCACGAGGACTCGAGCATGGTTTGCCCGCTAGCGTGCCATGATGAGGTATCAGCTTTGAGGGGAACACCCATTGCGCTTGCAATATAACTAATCCCCTCCGAGCTTAGGAATTCGCAAGGGACACCATTGAGCTGCATCCAGACCGGTAGCTTGGTTAGCTGTGGCTTGTCGAGTGGCAGCCCCCTCCTCCATTTGTGAAGCAAGAGGAATCTTTGGGCAAAGTGCCAGTGCTTCTCCATGATGGGCGTGAGGTCTGCCCCGGGGTGGAATCTGAAGTAGAAGACTCCCTCCTTGTTGCCAAGGACCTCTGGCAGACCAAGGTCCTTCCATAGCCTAAATGCAATTGTCTTGACCAGTTGATAGGCCAACCTTCGGCCTAGAAAGAAGCCAACAAGGGTGGTCTCCCAGTAGTTTGCACCCTGGTTCTCCACAGCAAGCGGGATGGCGACTCTAGTGGTAGCACCTTTGTTCACCGGAGGGATGAACCTAAGGGGAAAGACATTGGCGTCGGAAGGGGAGCCAGTAGGGGTGGACTTAGGCTGGTCGGAGGCGCAAGCAGCAGCGTAGGACTTCGGAAAGCTAGAGGGGGACACGGGTGGAGTGGCCGGCGAGTGGTGGTTCCCGGTTGGTGGGTGGCTTTGGGTGACGGTGGTTTCCCTCGAGGTGGTTTGTGTAGCAGTCAAGTGTTCTGACAAGTGGGGCTGGCAAGGCTGCACGGTGGGGTGAATTGACTTGGCACAAGGCTCAAAATTGCCATTTTCATCCTTATTTGCCGGTGGCTAAAAGAGGAAATAAAAGTGCCTTTTGTTTGTTCCTCATAAAGGCAGACTTTGTAATCCACCTTGGGGGATGAGCAATGGGTCCAGGTTGCGGGTTTTGGAATGTTTCCATTTTGGGTGTTAAAACTTGGGCAAAGTATAGGTGGGATAGGGTAGTGTTTGGGGGTAATGGGGAAATTTAGGCACCTAAAGGAAGTGGTCCTCTAGGGGGTGGAATGGGGCGTGGGCAGGAGAGGGGAGAGGAGAGAGGAGAGCATTTTTTTTCCCCTTCATCATTCCCTAAAAATTTTACCGTAAGCTGCTGAAACAAATAACATGAGTTTAACAGAAACCCCCCAACCCCTAGTTTGTGGTTCTCGCAAATCATCTGATTACTATCAGACCAACTTTGATCCACCATCTGTGCATCGCAGATCATATGCCATGAAACCACCTCTCACTACTACAGTACAACTTAATTTTCCATCAGCAGTAGTACAATTGTAGTAATGAAATATAATAGGATAGTGAAGAAGCCATACCTCACTTCACTGGAACCCCAATACAAGTAAAAGGCCTCTTACCAAGATCCTTTGTAAATCCCTTACTTCAATTAGGTATGCTGTATCCTAATACTGGGAGGCTCAATAGCCATCAGGACAAATTGCAATCAGGCTTGTGACGACCCAATTTTTTTTTTTTTTTTGGCGATTGCAAATATACTTTTGATCCCGTTTATACCACTCCGCAAAAGGTACAAAACCTTGCAGTGAATAAAATAAAAAGCGGCTCAAGTAATTATCCTTTTCAAAGCTCAGATTGCATTGAACAGGGTAAAATTCTAGGGGACCTACCTGGAATTATGTCACATGAATATTCAATGACCATCGATTAAAAAAATAGAATACTTCAGTCAGTATTACATACAACTTATTTTGCAAATGATACATATCGACTCTTGCAAATTCAATAAAACAAGTACCCGAAAGCATATCCAGAAGAAAATTCTCACACAGACATCATTCCTATAAGCAAAAGACCATCCTCGGGTATGGCATAAGCATGTAAATATCCTCAGCATGACCATACCAAACTGTTCAAAAATAGAAAAACTCATAGGACTACAAAATGCATTAAGGATAACCTGTTCGTTCTTTTGCAGGAGGCTACACCCAGACCCACATAAACAATGATGTAACTTTACACTGACCTCCAAAGGAACAAGGCTGAAAATGTGTGAACAACCACTCCTTAACAGGATCCCATTAGAGACTTCTGCATACCATTTGGGTGCTCTGCATGTTACCACCAACCCAATCGCTAGAGCTACTTTCAGCCAAGCAAATCCTTAAATAAGTTTGGATTCTGACTCATGGGAGTCACCCCCATCTGCCTAACAAGGGCATCCTTTTCCAAGGAGTCCTTCAGGTTTGGACCCTTACTTTGTGCTGACACAGGGGCTCCTCCAGGAGTCTTGATACTTGTATTAGACAAACCAGAGTTTAGATTCATGCTATCCCCATCAGTTGGTGGCACACCAGTGTTGTTCATGCTACCAGAAGTGTCTACATAGAGCGACATAATATCTGGTAATTTAGATGCACCAGCTCCACCCGTACTCACTACTGATGCACTTTCTGTTTGCTCAAGCAGTCCTTCCAGTTGCTTAAATGGATCCACTGCCGGACTGCTGGTTGTAGCAGTTGGTTCACCTAAATCAAGTAAATCAGGAGGACGTTGGAGAGGAGCTGTCTTCTCAACTGCAACATCAGTGGTCCTTGCAACATGAGACTTGTCAGCACTGTGGCTACTACTACTCTTTGGCACCTTAGGACCAGCAGAGTGTGGCTTCCTCTCAGTTTTTGATGAACCCCCAAACAAAGAAGCCACAAGCTTCTGTTTCTCTTGTGACATTTCAACCTGATTTCTCCTGGAGTCATATGAGCTATCTCGAACCCTTGAACTTGTAGACTCTGTTTCTCTGACCCCATTTGCAGTTCCCTGTGAACCTGAATCACTGGTGGAGGCAGAAGCAGAATATGAGGACCGACCCCACTTCTTCTGAACACCATCAAGGCGCAGTTTGAGCTGTGTCTGGCCTGAACTTGAGACGGATGGTGCTGAAGTTGGCATGGATTGTGTTTCCCTAGAATAAGATGGCTCTGGAACTGGAACAAGGTCAGTAGATATCTGAGAAACAGGAGGAACCTTTGATGGCACCACAGGCTTGGGAAGCTCATAAGCCTCAAACTTGAGACCATGCTGTGATGTTTCATGATAATCTTGGTTTCTAAAGCTGCTTGTGTTTGATATTCCCAATCTCTCGTTTTCTGGGATATAAGGCTGGGCACCTTTTTCTAGTGAATTTTGGACATAACCGTCAAGGAACGGAAGGCTTTTATCTATCTGTATAGTATAGCAAAAATATGTGAGTATCCAGCCACACAGCCATTCTGAAATGTGCAAAAGGTTCAATCAAAGATAAGATAAAACTAACGATCTCAGAAATAAAGATTCCAAAGAAGGGGGAACATCTTGCTGTAAAAAATTGCATAACTCTGTAAACCTCAAAAGAAAATACTTTGACTCAACAGAAATCCTCATAAAAATATTCAAGATGAATAGTGACACATATTCTTAGGGGGAAATCTCAACTAAAACAAGAGGCACATGAACAGATCGACAGATGCCCTAAAACTATGGACAAAATAACTTAATATGGAAAAGTGAAAAGACTTACTAAAAATGAGAGAAATATCCTGTCAGCTACAAATGCTACTCGGCAAAACATTAAAGTGCAGTTATATGACAGATAACTTTAAGAGACTGGTACACGACATATATGCTGGAAGCAACTAAAAAACCAAGTAAATTATATTTAAAAATCAGTACAGTGAGCAAACCCTCATATATCACTAAGATTTCCTAATAACAAAAAAAAGTCCATTAACAGAAGAAAGTTGTGGTAAAGAATCATGGCATGAACTGCATAATAAGAAAAAAGTTTAAAACTCCAACTTCTATCATTAAATTTGACCTCAATATCTTCACAACTTGCATCTGGTGGCATGATACTCTCAACAGTCCGAGCATCCAAGCCAATAACCACCTGTAACTCATATGCACGCTGCTGCAAGTCCGTTGAGTGGGAAGCCAATAGCTCTTCGACCAAAGATTGGCACTGAAATAGGAAATAGAATCAATTTTAATAAATGCCAAGAAAGACAAAACCATGAAACCAAAATCAGTCAGCTAACTTCCTTACCAACCAACCTTTAGATTAGGCAATGCTATAGATGTCACACAGAAAATTTACATCCCACAGGCTAATTCACTACCCAATAGTATTTCACTTAGTTAGAACAATTTAACTTGTGGATATTACTAACATCTAGGGTCAGAGAGAAAATATCCTTGTTATTTGTAATCTATATCTCATTGTCACAA
This sequence comes from Laguncularia racemosa, assembly GCA_037954665.1. NCBI lineage: Eukaryota > Viridiplantae > Streptophyta > Magnoliopsida > Myrtales > Combretaceae > Laguncularia > Laguncularia racemosa. The sequence continues at coordinate 22,714 of JBBMOL010000496.1, read as the reverse complement.
AAACATATTCCATAAAAAATCACCCAAAAAATAATAAAAAAAAGAAGAAGCTATACAAGGCAAACTACATTACATACTATCACAGAGCTCACCTCAGGCAGCATATCCAACTTTCTTCCTGCTGCTATTTCAAATGCGTATATCTTCATGATAGCTGTAACAGCATATACCTACAAAAAGGAAAGAAAAATGTGCAAAAGCTTGAAAATATGGCCAGAAAGAAAATGAAATCAAAAGATATAATTACCAGTCGCATGATAACTAAACAACACAACACTTAAACTCTACCCTAAAGGTACTTTGCCTGCTGCTGTGGATTTCATTGGCTAGTGTCATACATTATTAATCATAATGTGGAACGAGGCTAAAACAGGACCCAAAAACATAAAAGCAATGGCAAGAGATTGCTATCACTGGATGCAAACAATTGAATAATTTCAGGAATACCTTTATGGTTTCATCATTTGAATATGCTTCTGCCACATCACATAACTTCCCTGTTATATAAGAGGCAGAATACTGCCCACTAGCAGTTCCATATTCTCCCAACACCCAGCAAATAACCTGCAACAAAATAGAAGACAGTATAGCATTACTCCAGGGATAAAAAATTGCACCCAACTTAGGTCTAACGGATCCTACCTGCAGGAGAATTGATGGTAGCTTTGGCTCTGCAATTATCCGCAAATATGATTCAACCTATATGTGAGTTCAATATGAAACTTGATTGTCAGCATAAAGCTCAGCTAAACTGGAAAGATTGATGTCTCCAAAGTGAAAATTGCAATTAAATCACTGCACAGAAGGAATTGAGATGCAATATGCACATAATGTTATCATTTGATCAGTGTAACAATTGGCAGGCATTTGGCCCTGCATATATCTACCCATGAACTAGTAGTACTCATTAGAAACCTAGCTACAAAAATTCTCTCTCCAAGTACTACTACAGTCATTTGTGCTGCATCAAGTACCAATTATAGATGACAATCCCTGAATGGAGTGTTGACTGAATCAATCCTAACTTTAGAATATAGCATTTCAGGGGGAGAGAGAGAAAACGATGATGTTCAGGGTTAAAAGATGATGTCAAAAATTGGTGGCTGCATTGACAACAAATTACAACATTGAAATCATGCCCTCTATCTTGCCAGGGAATGAAAATAAACTGTTCCATAATTAAGTCAATGCCAACTCTTGATACGATTCCTAAGGTTCATAAGCAGCTATTGAATGTGTATAAGAGGCGTTTGCCTCCTGCTTAGTTGTATGAATGGTTGGTGGTTGGTGTGTAGTCGTGTTGTGTGTATGTGCGTTGTTGATGTGTTTGTGTTGAAGTTGTAGTGTCTGGTTGTTGTTAGTAGTGTTTGTTGTGGCGGAGTAGCATCTAAGGGTATTTTATAAATATGGGAAGTAACATACAGTCAAGATAATAAGTGGTGATTTGCCTGGAGTATAAAAGGGAGAGGAGGGCTACCTAAGGGAGTTAGTTAAGAAGTTGATCGAAAAAGAATCAGAACCCTAGCAGAGGAGTTTCTGAGGGACATTTTGCTCCTCTATTGATTACCAAATCAAGCATTGCATTCCAGGTACTTTTCCTTCCCTGATATTACATTCTAAGAACCCTAGCTATATCAATTTGGCATCGTCTGTGAGAAGCTAAAGAGGAAGCGATGACAAGAATGGAAAAACATGTAGATAATTTGGAGAAAAATGTTGAAAAATTGGAGAAGGTCGAATCATTAGAAAAGATTTGATAGAATCCAGAGAAGAATTGAGAGTGTCCTGTAGATCTACAACAGCAATTCTAGCAAGCAGAAAAGAGAACGAGCTCAAGCATTGGAAATTTAGAGAAGTCCATTGCTACGATTCAGAATACTTTACAAGAGATGTGGAGAGATCAATGTTGCAAGGAAATTCTCAAGGAAAAAGATGAAATTACTGATGCTCAATTGGATCGGAGGAGTGATCAGCAGCAGTTGGGAAATAGGGGATCGGAGAAAGGTGAACAAGGTTTGAGAGGGCCGATCACCACACCAAAATAGATATAATGGATTCTTTTGAGCTGGCCAGTGATGATGAGTATCAATTTAATGCAAATACTGTTACACTGCCAATCTTTGAAGGCCTTGATCCTTTACATTAGATATCTTTAATTGAACAATATTTTGAAGTTCACAGGGCATATGAAGATCAGAAAGTGCCGCCAGCAGTTATGGCAATGAGGTGAAGACCAATCTATTGGTATAAAATGTTGCACCAACATATTGTCCAACTAGATTGGGAGACATTTAAGCAAGAAACTTTTGTTACAATATGGTGGGCAAGCTGCAAGTAATCCTTTTGAATGATTGTCAACTCTTTGGCAAATTACATCTATTTCAGCTCATGTTGAAGAATTTGAAGCTTTCTTCTTTAGCGCCAGACATAACAGAATTACAGCTCTTAGGATACTTTTTGGGCAGCTTGAGGGATGATATTAGACTTACAGCCAATTTCTATGGCCGAAGCTGTAGAAATTGCTCTAAATGTGGAGAAAGAGTGAATATGGAATTTTTGTTTCTCAAAGTGTTCAATCTGGGGAGTTTATTCGAACTGGTCATAGTGAAGACGCATCTCCACGTAATTCTTTGTATCCAAACTCAACTAGTCCTATAGTGACAACACCAGTGAGTACCTGGAATTCACAACAGGCATGGAGGCCAAATTTCCATGGCAGTCCCAGTAATTCAGCTCCTGGAAACAGTAAACTACTTCCTTCTGCTGAGAAGGAAACTTCTACCATTTCTACTGTTAATACAGGTGTAGTATCACAAGTTCCAACTGCAAAAGGGTCACAACAATTATCTTATGCAGAGTTTATGAATTATGGGCGAGAAATAAAAGCTTATGTTTTCATTGCAATCAGCCATTTAGCCCAGGCATAGATGTCTAAATAAATACCTGTGGGTTATTGTTCTTGAGGAAGATAATGAAGTGAATGAGGAAGATCGGGTCAAAGTGGAAAAGGATCCACCAGAGCAGTATGGTTTGGAGGTTAAGATGGGGTGAGAAAGGGTTGGAATTGTCTTTAATGGCTCTCAGCGGTCTTAATGGATCCAAGACGATGAAGTTTTGTGGTATGTTCTCTGGTCACTCTGTTTCAATTCTTGTTGACAGTGGCACAAGCCACAATTTTATTTCAATAAAATTGGTAAATTCTAAGTCCTTACTGATAGATGAAACTATGCCGTTTAATGTCAAACTTGGGGATGGATATGTTATTAAATCTAGTGGAATTTGTCGAAATTTAAGGATGATGGTTGATAGTAATGGAGATCATGGCTGACTGTTATGCACTGGAATTGGGAGCAGTGGATGTAATACTGGGAGTAGCTTGGTTGCAAACTCTTGGAGAAATCAAAGTGGATCGGGGCACAATGACCATGAAAATACCAGGGAATGTTAAGGCACATGTGTTGAAGGGAGATCCTACCGTACACAAGTCTAGTATTTCTTATAAAACAAAAAACCCTTTGGAAATTGAGAGGCTGGGAAATGTGTAGCTTGTTGTGGCCATGAGATGTATGCTACTTTGGGGTAGAGTCGGATGCAATGCATCCTCAGTTGGCTTGGTTGTTGGCAGAATATTCTAATGTTTTTGAAGAAAAGAAAACTTGCCACCTTTTCAAAGTACTAACCATCGGATTCCATTGAAGGAAGGGGTTAGACCTATTAATTTGCAGCATTGTATGGATGCTTAAGTTCAAAAGGATCAAATTGAAAAATTGGTCAAGGAAATGTTAAGTGCTGGAATTATAAGATCCAATTTGAGCCCTTTCTCTAGTCCTGTTATTTTAGAGAAAAAGAAGGATGGCTCATGGCATTTTTGTGTGCTCATGGCGTTTTTGTGTTGATTATAGAACCCTAAATGAAGCAACAATACCCAGAAAATATCCAATTCCAGTTATTGATGAATTATTGGATGAATTACACGGTGTGAATGTCTTTTCTAAGATTGATCTAAGGTCCAGATATCATCAAATAAGAGTTTCTCCTGAAGATATCCTTAAAACAACTTTCCCAACTCACCAAGGACATTATGAATTCTTAGTGACACCATTTAGACTAACTAATGCTCCCATTACTTTCCAAGCCACAATGAAAGATTTATTTCATCCATATTTGCGCAAGGTTGTACTGGTATTTTCTAATGATATGTTAGTCTATAGTGCAACTATGTACATGCATAATTGCAAGTGGTTTTGGAGTTGCTTAGGCAACATCATTTTTCTGCTGATAAGAGAGGTATATTTGCCAAGATACCACACCCATACAGGACACTAATAAAAAATTTGAATTAGAGATACTTCATTTTATTCCATTTATTAAGGAACAAAGCATTTAAGCACCTAGTCTTGCCACGAAAGAATAAGGAGAAGAACAATTAGGCCATGACCACAGAAACAAATCCACTAAATCGCACATCTTGTTGAATAATGCAAGATTATCTCCTTGAAATGCATAATCATCTCAACTTCCCAAGTGCAAACAAAACAAGTTCTCTCCAGAAGCAATCTCTTCAATGGCTGTGTCGACAAAAACACATCCAAAAAATCAATCATCTAGTTGGATAATACATGCCTTTCTCCTAATAACAAATATGTAAATTTACCTCAACCTATCCACAAATACAATTGAGTCACTTCCCCACATCTCCCCCTTCCTCTCTTTCTCTCACTCTCTCTTCCCAATAGGTGATTGTTAACCATCACAGGAATTGTCAATGAGAAATGAGGAAAATGATTTCCATCAACAAAAAGAGAATTGTTTTCATTATTTTACAACAACCATTTCTACATTTGTTAAACCACCTCCACTAATAGTTAACCATTACAATCACCTTCCACTACCACTTGCCACTAAAACTTTCTAGTAAGCACAATTTTGAGATTACTACAATAACGTTTGACTAATGTAGATAAATAAATTATCACTACTATGAAAAAATATTCCGTAAACGTTTTCATGAAACAACATACCCCTTTCAAAGACAAAATATATCAACAAAAGCAAATCCCTCATCTACAATAGAGACCAAGGCCCCTCTTTTTATCCTTGGGCAATCCCCTAGAATCTGAAGGAGCTTTCCTTGTTCTTAATTCTCAAATGCTTCATATATGCAAAATCAATCCACCACTTCTGGTTACAGCATTAGTACCCATTTAGAAATGTGGACCAGTAGGATTTTAGTAGAAAAATAACACATAGCCTCAGATAATTTTCTCCAAAGGAAAAAAAATGTACTCTTAAGTCATTAGCAGAGGTAAGGAAGAACATACAGCAGATGATCTCAGCTGGCTGTCAGCAGTATCATCATCATCCCCAAAGCCCTCAGCAATAAGCCTCATCAAGTTATGTGCGAATTTCACATTTACCAGATCGCCAGCATGCTCAAAAACTTTATTCATGGTCTGTATTAGTCCATAATTCAAGAAACTTAAGAGGCAATGGCCAAAACAAGTAACTTGAAGGGCACAAAATCTACAATTATGCAGAATGTTGAGTTGAAATTACCTGAATGAACCACTGGTTACTAGGAGCAAATTGCTCTGCAAGTTCAATGCATCTTGATGCCGTCTCTGTTTTGTAGTGACTATCATTGATGCTTATCATGTAATCAATCATGCGATCAACAATCACCTCAACATTTGAGGACTTGGTCATTTTGTAGAGCAATTCAAAAGTTTTTCGCTTCAGAGTATCATCTGGATCCTGTTCCAGACATTCGTAAAGCATGAGTTAAATCTTTATTGCCATAGAAAGCATGGCAAATTTAGAAAGAAATCCTACAGACAAAGCAAAAATAATCCAGCTTGTAAAGCAATGGCTCGTATTGAACCTTCATTCGCTGTATGAAAAACGCCCCCCACCTCTAAGCAATCAATTACTGCAAGCTGGTGTTGCTCCGCAATATCTGGACTAATCTTTATCAGTCGCCCCAAGGCATCAATGCCCATATATTTAAGATTGTGACTGTCACTCTGCCAACAGAAAAAATTAAAAAGAATATGAAAAAAAGAACACAAGCGAATCTTAGATGAAAGACAAAAGGTACATAATACCCATATGCTTGAAAACCAGAATATGAAAGTGTCACACCTTCAGAAGTTTAGCTATTGCTTCTGCAGCAGATTCTAATAACTTAGGATTGGGATATATAGAGGACACACAACATATACACTCGTATAGAATAGCATTTCCTATATTGCTTATAGTGTCACACTTCCTGAACAGGTCACCAACCACAGTATACATATTTTCACTTGCATGCTTATCACCACTTCCCAACAATGCCAAAATTTTCAGCAATTTGATCTGCAAATGTGCAACTGAATTAGCAGAGTGCTCCAAATATTAATAAACTAATCAAAAGCTCTATATCAATGTACCTCTCCCTGTAAAATCAGGTACAAGCAACAAAAAATTCACAGAAAAAAAGCAATCAAATACAAAAAGGCTAAGACGGCTTGGAAGGATGCATATGACATGTTTTCCTATTGAAATCAATAAGCTTCCTCCATGTGCACAATAAAACCAGCCTGACTAACAAAATAGAATGCAAGAGAATCATGAAAAACAAATTCAGAGATGCAATTAGAAAAAAAATTTCAAAAGGCATTGTAATCAAATTCAATTAGGGGGAATTACCTGAATGAAAGGAGCTGGCATTTGATGGTAATCATAACTCTTCGGCAATCTATGTTCAGCAACTTGTTTAAGGATGCTTACAAAGCTGATGACCAAATCCTTATAGGAATTCACGTCTATTGTTATAAGATCAAAAAGAGGGCAAAGAGTTGCACCCATAACTCCTGGATCATTATCACAGAGCCTCTGAAAAAACAATCAAGAGCTGGATTTCATCCACCCATCAAATTAATAAGAAATACACAGAATTTTTACAGATACAGAACATTTGATCAGAACCAACAAAATATCTCAATGTGCAGCAACAAAATGACTAAAAATAAAGGTGCCATATGTAACAAACATAATACGCCTCAAAAGAGTGGCAGTTCAGCATGATTCAGATCCACCAAGGCAAACGATCCATTATCATACTCTTCTTTTCAAAAATTTGGGATCTGCATTTTTTGCTACAGATTCTGTTACCACAGTCTATACTACTAAGTTGGTTGGGCCCATATTGGGCCTGTGGTGCCAATACCACCATATAGTAGACATCATCAAAGCCCTCATTGTCATTTCTCTTTGATTTGGAAATAACTTATTTTGGTACCTTCCAGAAGAGCATTCTCATTTTTCCCAACCCTTTGCAAGTTCAAGATATTTAACCAAAAAAAAAAATCATTCCCCCACTAAAACAGGCAATTTGATCTTTTGAGGAAACAAAACCAAGGCCACTCTCTCTCTTAAAGCCCTTCTTAACTCATTGAATACACCAAAAGCATATATTACACCCATGCACCTAATTGTAACTCAAAATTAGCTTTTTTTCAAGCTTTGAGGTGTATCAAGTACAAAACAAGAATGATTTGTTATTGAAAAGAAAACATAGATCAAGACGGTTTACAAACACAAAAACTCAAGCGAGATGATGTGCATTGAACTGAGTGCTCAAGAAAACAACCATTTATATTGCTTCCAAGATAACACTATATTTTGTCAGGCATATGTAAGGTCTTTTATTAGTTCTAACAATCTCCTCCACAACTACAATCCTTGAAAGATAAATAACATATAGCAGAATAAAGAAGTCTGCATCTTACTTACCAAAAAAAGAAGTCTGAATCTTTTTCCAGTTCATATGAACAGAAACATATAGCTGCTCAAAGATAAAAGGCCTATAGAGATGCCCACAGTAAGTTAAAAACTCCAAGCTAACATAAGCAGCCTTTTCTTTCATTTTTTTTCCCAGCGGAACATAACCAGCCATTACTTGATACTTTTTATTTCTAATTTATTCTCATTAACTCCATCCATATCCTAGAGCACCACGTAGCAATTTAACAAATGAATCTAACTCAGGGAACAAATCAAAAGATGTAAGTACTCGAAAATACAATTAGCCCAAGTCACGAATGCAATGATGGTTGCACACAGTTAATCGCAATAGTCACAACATCAATAACCCGAAAATATAATAAAACTCTGCCACTAACAATTAATTCAAGTCACACCTATTGAATTAGAAAACACATCGACTCATGATCCAACGCATGCAAACCAAACTCTTCTCTAACTATTTATAACTAATTATCTACGAAAACAGACCAAAAAAATTAAAATTTCCACCTTCCTAAAATTTGAAACCAAATGCAAAACCGAGGAAGGAGACTTCTGATAAAACCGATGCAACGCCATGATGGCTTTCTTCCTCACAGCCTCCTTCTGGTGCCCTAACAACTCAACAACCTGCGGCAAAACCGCGGGGATGGTCTCCTCATTAATTAACCTACAAACGGCATTCAGTGCAGCACAAACCACCAAATAGTTATCACTTCTCAAGTCCTTTTGAATTGTATTAACGATCAAGATAATCAAATCATGATCTTCGTTCAAGAACAATGTGACAGCCAAGTAGCCGGTCCGTTTAAGCAAGAGATTATCATCGTGAGTCATCTTAACGGCGTGAATGTAACCAAAGGAAGCATCGTGACCCAACATCTCGACGTAAACGAGGCGGATAATGTATTCCTTCATCTTGCGTTTAGGGATATCGGGCTCGACGATACGACGTTTTAGGGTTTCGATCTCGCGGAGTATGATACGGTCTTCTTCGGATTTGGATCGGGCTTCGCCGATGGATTTGACGAGATCGAGGAATTCTTTGGATTGGCCGAATCCTCCTTGGGAGCCCATCGCGAGCTCACGGCCGATGGTTTTGAGTTGCTCCATTTTGATCGTTAGGGTTTTTGGCGAGAAGTGAAATCGATCTTTAAGGGGAATTGAGTTCTCGGAGCATGAGAGAGAAAGAAAGAGAGAGAGATCTGTAGAATGCGATTTTGGAGGTTGGTAGATGGATTGATGGTGGAGGGAAGCGGGTATTCGGAGGAGAGAGTAAAAAGAGGAGAAGAGTGGAGCGGAGGTACTATTTTGGGGGGTTTCGTAATATCACGGGCTTCTTTGGATCTTGTTGCTTCTATCCGCGGGAGCGAGTTCGCGGACGAGTACCGGGCCAAAAGGCACGATTTCTTGCCTGTGAGATGAAATTTTCCGTATTAACGAGCGCAGTTAATACAATGAAGTAAATTGAGCGGTTTTTTTTTTTACCCTTCTTATTTCATTTTTCAAATCCCGGCAACACAGTTGTCAATGTGCTTAGTTCGATTTAAGCGTGTACTAGCTAGCTAACCATTGAATAATCTTTATTCCTCAAAAAGTATTAAATAGCTAATCTCACGCGTAAATAAACTCCCACCACAATTATTGATAAGTTTATCATAGATCTTTAAGTCAACTCAACAAGTCAAACAAGTTTTAGTGGAAACTCATACTCTAGCTAAGTCCATCGAATCCTCATATTCACTCTACCCTATCTTACATGCTAGGCAAGGATATCTCGAAAGAAGGTGCACTTACCATATCCAACTCCCATCTTCACACCTATAATTACATGGCTAAGGCTCGAAGGTAAGGGATCTAAACTCTAGCACTCATATTCTCTTACTCTATTACTATCGATCTCCACCTTACATCACTTACTGACTTGGATGTTGGATTCCATAAACCGGAAATACTTCTTGATACAAACCACGCCAACCCGTGACGAAACCCAATACCAATACGTTCGGAAATTCGTTACCTAAGACGCCCAAACACCTAAAGTGGAAACCGCGACCCGTTGTCTATAAGTGAGACAAGAACCTTGGTATAATGTGAAGACGCCACAATCGGGATGAAAGACCAATTGATAAGTGGGTTGAACGCCACGGAAATTAAATCCGATAAGTTCTAGTTAGTTCTTGAAGAACCAAGAGAGAAGCCTCTCAAAGATGTTTAATGTTCTAAGATGTATGATCTATCTCTGTATTCTAACCCTAGGAGCTTATATTAGGGTTTACAATGCGTAACATTAAAGCCAAAACGAATAACTTAGATAAGTTGCGTAAAAACACGAAAACAGAACAAGAAAGCCAACGGTGTAAACATGAAGGCCGGCGGCCTTGAGCCGGCCTTGAAGAGATACACGGCCGTGTACTTCTAGACGTGTATCTTTCTGTGGATTTGCTTGACTTCATACACAGCCGTGCCTTTTAGCCGTGTATGATTCTGTGCAATCTTGAGATTCCTACACGGCCGTGCCTTGAAAATACACGCCCTCTTCATCCCGTATCCGGTGTGACTTGTACAAGAGCAAGGTCTTCCCATGGTTGTTCCAATCCGTTCCAACTTCATAATTGCTCCAATCCTTTCCGGCTTCATGGACATCCTTTATCAACCCGTTAAGTGCTTCCTTGAGTCGTTTCGCTCGACTTCTTGTGATCGGTCCATGCGACACTTCAAGAGGATCCACATTCTTTCTTCCGACTCGACTCTCATCATGGATCTCATCATTCCCCTCCTCTTGAAAAGGATTTATCCTCAAATCATCACCTACATCAAAAGGACTCAGATCAGTAACATTAAATGTGGCACTTACTTGATACTCACCAGGCAAATATATCTTGTATGCATTATCGTTGATGCGCTCAAGAACTTGAAATAGTTATCGCCTCTAGGAAGTAGTTTAGATTGATGATGCACGGGAAACCGCTCTTTGCGTATGTGAACCCAAACCCAATCTTAGGTTCAAAGACAGCTTGTCGACGACCCTTGTTGACTTGTTTCACATACTGCTCTGTTCTTCGCTCAATGTTTAGCCTTGCCTTCTCATGGATCTGTTTAACAAATTCGGCCTTCTTCTTACCATCTAAATTATCATACTCAGAAATAGGCAAAGGTGATAAATCCAAAGGAGTTAGTGGATTAAAACCATACACAATCTCAAAAGGAGTAAATTTAGTAGCAGAATGCACTGTACGGTTATAAGCAAATTCAACATGCGGCAAACAATCCTCCCAACTTTTAATATTCTTTTTAATTACAGCCCTCAACAAGGTAGATAAAGTTCGATTTACTACCTCAGTTTAACCGTCAGTCTGTGGATGACAAGTAGTAGAAAACAATAACTTAGTTCCTAACTTAGCCCACAAGGTCTTCCAAAAGTAGCTCAAGAACTTAGCATCCCTATCTGATACAATTGTTCTAGGCATACCATGCAATCGCACAACTTCCCTAAAGAATAAATTAGCAATATTACAAGCATCATCCGTTTTGTGACAAGGAATGAAATGTGCCATTTTAGAGAATCTATCAACAACTACAAAAATAGAATCTCGACCATATCTAGACCTGGGTAAATCTAATACAAAATCCATAAAATATCTACCCACGGCTCATGAGGAATGGGAAGTGGGGTGTAAAGCCCTTGAGGTTGGACCCTAGATTTCGCTTGCTTACATGTGACACATCGCTCACAAATCCTCTTAACATCTCGTTTCATGTGAGGCCAATAGAAGTGTTCCTGCAATACTCCTAAGGTTTTAACTACTCCAAAGTGTCCCATTAAACCTCCTCTATGAGACTCCCTCACGAGTAATTCTCTTAAAGAACAAATTGGAATGCACAGTTTACTCTCCTTAAACAAGAATCCTTCATGTTTATAAAATTTATTATGTCCACTCTTCTCACAATGCACATACTCCTCACAAAAATCTCGATCAGCAGCATATAATTCCTTAATGTGCTCAAAACCAAGCAGTCTAGAACTAAGAGTAGAAATAAGAGTATACCTTCTAGAAAGTGCATCAGCAACGACATTCTCTTTACCTTGCTTGTAGTGGATGACATATGGAAATGTTTCGATGAACTCCACCCAACGAGCATGTCTTTTGTTCAGCTTGTGTTGCCCCTTCAAGTACTTCAAGGATTCATGATCAGTGTGGATCATGAACTCTTTTGGCCAAAGGTAGTGTTGCCACGTCTCCAGGGCTCGAACCAATGCATATAACTCCTTGTCGTAAGTAAGGTAGTTCAAGGTTGCCCCACTTAGCTTCTCACTAAAGAATGCAATCGGTCTTCGCTCCTGCATAAGCACTGCTCCAATACCTAATCCTGAGGCATCACACTCAATTTCAAACGTTTTAGCAAAGTTAGGTAAAGCAAGTAATGGCGCCTGAGTCAGCTTATTTTTAAGCGTCTGAAAGGCCTTCTCTTGTTGCTCTCCCCATTTGAACCCCACGTTCTTCTTAATTACCTCAGTAAGTGGTGCTGCAATAGTGCTAAAATCCTTCACAAATCTCCTGTAAAAGCTCGCTAGTCCATGGAAGCTCCGTGCATTACTCACATTGGTTGGACTAGGCCATTCTTGGATCGCACGAACCTTTTCTTCATCAACTGTATTCCCTGTGCACTAACAACAAAACCAAGAAACACAAGTTTGTCTGTGCAAAAAGTGCACTTCTTGAGGTTAGCATATAATTGTTCTTTTCGAAGCACTTCTAAAACATCCCTCAAGTGAGATATATGATCTTCCAAACTCTTGCTGTAAATGAGGATATCATCAAAATAAACAACCATAAATTTTCTAATAAAAGTCCTCAAAACATGGTTCATAAGTCTCATAAAAGTACTAGGTGCATTAGTTAAACCGAAAGGCATTACTAACCACTCACACAATCCATATTTTGTTTTGAATGCAGTTTTCCATTCATCACCTTCTTTCATTCTAATTTGGTGATATCCACTTTTCAGATCAATTTTGGAAAAGACACTAGACCCATGTAACTCGTCTAACATATCATCTAAGCAAGGAATGGGATGACGATACTTTACTGTGATGTTATTGATGGCGCGGCAGTCAACACACATTCTCCATGTCCCATCCTTCTTAGGCACCAAAATCACAAGCACTACACATGGACTCAAGCTTTCTCTCACGTACCCCTTCTCCATTAATTCATCAACCTGCCTTTGGAGTTCCTTTGTCTCCTCCAGATTGCTCCTATAAGCTAGCTTGTTTGGAATTGATGCTCCGGGTACAAGGTCAATCTGGTGCTCAATACCACGAATAGGTGGTAATCCCTTTGGAATCTCCTCAGGGAAGACATCTTCAAAGTCCTGCACAAGAGACACAACCACACTAGGCAAAGAGTTAGATAGTTCGTTAGTAGTCAAACATATTTCTTTAAAAACCAGCAACAACATAGGTTGCCTCATCACTAACACTCTCCTTACTACACCCGCTCTTGCCACACAACTCTCCTTTTGTAAGGCTGTCCCTCTCCTTTTCACTCACCACCAAAGTTGATCCCCTTTCAACTTGGCCTCTCACACTCTTTCCAGCCTTCCTCTCTTTTTCCTTTTGATCTTGACTTTTATATTCCTTTTCTTTCTCATTGTCTTTTTCTCTCTTACTCTCCTTCTGCTTTTCACTCACCTTATGTTTTGCAAAAGACTGTTGTAGCTGCAACTGGTCCTCATACACTTGTTTAGGTGTTAACGGTTTAAGATTAAAGCTTTTCCCCTAGTGAACAAGCGTATACTTGTTAGAAAAGCCATCATGAACAACCTTCCTATCAAATTGCCACACCCTCCCCAACAACACATGACATGCTTGCATTGGCACTACATCACATAACACCTCATCCTCATACCTACCAATGCGAAAACCAATCAAGGCTTGCTTACTCACCTTAGTCTCACCACTATCATTAACCACTGCAATTTATATGGACTAGGGTGTCTAATAGTTTTGAGCCCCAGCCTCTCAACAATAAAATTGCTCACTACATTGGTGCAACTTCCTCCATCAATGATCAAACTACAAATGTGATCTCTAGATAGCATCTAGTATGAAATATATTCTCTCTTTGCACCTCCTCTTCTTCCTTCACCTGCATATTCAACGCTCGCTTCACTACTACCACTAGCCTTCCCATTGCAGGCTCCTCATCATCACTAGCATCCTCTAATGGAGGTATATCATCTTCTTCACTATCCCCCTCAGTCTTATACTCTCCATCATCACGTAAAATCATCACACGCCTATTTGGACATTGACTAGCAATATGGCCTCTACCTTGGCATTTAAAACATCTAATGTCACGATTTCTAGAAGTAGAAGATTCAGGGTTACCTTGATTACCAAGAGTAGAACCTGCTTGCCTCAGCTCCCCTTTTGGTTTGGTGGGTAAAGGCTTTTCTTCTTTCTTCCATTGGTTGGTCTTCCAAGTGGATGAACCATTATCCTGTGGAAACCGTGCATTACTACTACCTTTCCTCTTGTGCTGGTTCTCAACCTTTATAGCCATGTGAACCATATCCTCCAATTCTACATAATGCTGCAATTCAACCACATTTTGGATTTCTCTATTCAACCCAGCAAGAAACCTAGCCATTGTAGCCTTTCTATCCTCCTCTACATTCGCCCTAATCATAGTGACTTCCATCTCCTTGAAATACTTATCTACACTTCGGCTTCCTTGCCTCAGAGTTTGCAACTTGTTGTGCAATTCACGATAGTAATACACAGGCACAAACCGCTTCTTCATCACTCTTTTCATCTCTTCCCAAGACTCAATAGGTGGCTCGCCACTCCTTCTCCTATTCAACATTAGTTGATCCCACCACACTATAGCATAATCCGAAAACTCAATGGCAGCAAGTTTTACTTTCTTTCTCCCACTATAGTTGTGACAATCAAACACCATCTCCACCTTTTTCTCCCACTCTAAGTACGCCTCGGGATCATTCTTCCCTTGGAAAGGAGGAATCTTCATCTTTATGCTACTCAATTGATCATCCTCTCTATTCCTATCTCCTCTATCTTCCCAATCCTTAATTCCTCTATTCCAACCACTATATCCTCTATAACTCCTGACTAGAAGGCTCATCAAAGTTATCATCCGACATTTCATCTCCACCCCTCGGTACTCTCCTAGAACGACTCTCCTTCTTACGCCTTGGAATACGTTTGTGGATTGCTCTAATCTTTGCTCTACCGTCTCATGAATTTGTTCCATTCCCTCTTGGAACATCCTCTTCATCTCACCCCTCAACGCCTCAATTACTAACCTAGTATCAAACCTTCCCCTCTCACCTTTCGGAGAATGTTGTCTCGACATTGTCCCTGTAGAAAAAATTAGTACTAACACAAATATATATATATAATTAAACCTTACGATACACTCCCTTACATGTTTCGCTCAAATGATGATATCATACAGTCACTCGTGTATTCTCACAAACAATGATGATATCAACTCGCCAACTTCCTCTTCTCAATTCTCTTGGAACTAACCCGAACTACACCAATCCCCTTCCGTAGAATTCAAAACAACTCTAGGGTTCATAAATTTTCCTCTATTTTTTTCTATCCGAATTTTTTTTTTGTCTCTGTTTTTGCTTTTGATCACGTTTCTCTTGTCTTTCTTTTCTTTTCTCTTCTTTTTTTTGTCGTGATTTTTACTCTTTTTTTTTTTTAACAATCGATTAGTAGATACTACACTATCAAAAGACAATTAATATTACGAAATTGAATGCTAACAATGGATATGAACGATTGGAGTTAGGGTTTTGATATTACCTTCCTCAAATCGAATTAATGTTTTGACAAACCTAAGCTCTGATACCAAACTGATATGAACCACGCCAACCCGTGACGAAACCCAATACCAATACGTTCGGAAATTCGTTACCTAAGACGCCCAAACACCTAAAGTGGAAACCGCGACCCATTGTCTATAAGTGAGACAAGAACCTTGGTATAATGTGAAGACGCCACAATCGGGATGAAAGACCAATTGATAAGTTGGGTTGAACGCCACGGAAATTAAATCCGATAAGTTTTAGTTAGTTCTTGAAGAACCAAGAGAGGAGCCTCTCAAAGATGTTTAATGTTCTAAGATGTATGATCTATCTCTGTATTCTAACCCTAGGAGCTTATATTAGGGTTTACAATGCGTAACATTAAAGCCCAAAACGACATAACTTAGATAAGTTGCGTAAAAACACGAAAACAGAACAAGAAAGCCAACGGTGTAAACATGAAGGCCGGCGGCCTTGAGCCGGCCTTGAAGAGATACACGGCCGTGTACTTCTAGACGTGTATCTTTCTGTGGATTTGCTTGACTTCATACACGGCCGTGCCTTTTAGCCGTGTATGATTCTGTGCAATCTTGAGATTCCTACACGGCCGTGCCTTGAAAATACACGCCCTCTTCATCTCGTGTCCGGTGTGACTTGTACAAGAGCAAGGTCTTCCCATGGTTGTTCCAATCCGTTCCAACTTCATAATTGCTCCAATCCTTTCCGGCTTCATGGACATCCTTTATGAACCCGTTAAGTGCTTCCTTGAGTTGTTTCGCTTGACTTCTTGTGATCGGTCCATGCGGCACTTCAAGAGGATCCACATTCTTTCTTCCGACTCGACTCTCATCATGGATCTCATCACTTCTAGCATCCCGATAGTTCACGTTTCCTCTTTTGTAGGTGTTGTTCCCCTACAATTCACTACCTAATTTAGCCTAAGCTTACCATCTAAGAAAACTAATAATAACATTTGGCACCTATCATGGGGTGAAAATTCACAATGAGTGGAATAAAAAACATCACAAACTCAAGCAAGAACATTATGATGACACCAGCAATGCTCCTAATGACTCATCAAACCAGCCTACCTCCATCACCATCGCCGCAAATAAAACAATAGAGGGATGATAATAGAGTTGTCCACGTAAAGTAGCAGATGGTTAAGCTACTTGCTGAACATCAACACCTTAAGGAGCAAGTGAATGCTATTCAAGAACACTCACAACACCACACTCATCCTCTTAATGAGCACCATGATAATAGCACCTCACATCACTAGTTAAATGTGGCACAGCAACAAAACTAACTTATAGCTTTATGTAGTGGAGCTAATTAATGCACCAACCAACTTGATCAGTCTAAGACACAATTAATTCAATCATTAGCTTATTGATGCATTAATGAGATTAACGACATGATCAAGCACCTCATCAGCCTCAAGGAATCTAAGAAGAATGATCCTTAGGATATGTTCACAATTAGGCGGACTCCTTTCATAAAGGAGATCAAGAATGAGCCCCTCCCTCTACATGTTTGTATCCTACAATTAGAGTTTTATGATGGGATAACCAACCTATCTAAGCATTTGAGCCGTTACACATCATAGATAAATCTCCTAAACGTCTTCAATGCCATTTCATGCAAAGCCTTCTCTAGCACATTAAAGAAGGTGGCCCGTACTTGGTATAGGGGACTGAAGTTGAATTTCCTCTCAAGCTTCAAGTAACTCAACATGCAACTCTAATAGTATGTTCTTATGAGCAAGTTATTAGAAAGACTCCTCTATCCTCAATCTCATCCGCCAACAATAGGATGAGACACTCCATGAGCATATCACCAAAATCAACAAGCTTATGCTCAAGATCACCAATGAAAAAATGAGTATTACCTTGAGTACAACCATCAATGGAGTGAATAATCACTGTCAATTCTTCTACTCCCTCGTAAAGAAGAAACCAAAGGACTTCAAGGATTTCCATGAATAAGCAGCTACATATATTGCCCAAGAAGATGCCATCTTTGCAAGAAGACGGGCTAATCAATGATTCTTGGAGAAGAAGAAGGGAAATGAAGATCGACCCTCAACAAAAGATCAACTCGGTCCAAAAGTTAACAATAGTGGATTTGCTTGAAATGGTGATAACAACATATCTAAAAAACATATTGTCTCTTTCTATAAGTAGCACACCCAACTAACCAAGCCTTGGATTGAGATACTCCTAGAGGTCAAAGATAAGGGCCTCCTAACTTAGTTCAAGCATATCACAAGCAACTCCTCAAGGTAGAACTCTGACAAGTATTACAACTTCCATAGGGATAAGGGCCATGCAATCGAAAATCATGCTCAACTGAAGAATGCCCTTGAAGACCCAATCATTACAACTACCTTAGAGAATATATAGTGGATGGAGAATAACCTCAAAAGTAAGGTCATCACAATGATAATGGGGAAGATTAAGCACTTGACGCTAAACCCACCCATAACAAAATGAACACAATTATGGGTAATCCAGGCTCTAACAGCAAGGGGCGGTTAAGCTCTTAGAGAAGGCCTACAATCATTCAAGGTACTACCAACAAGTCTTGAACTTGCAAAACAAAAGGCTAAAAATAGGCATTACCATCTCATTCTCAAAGGAAGATATAGAGGGGGTCAATCAACTAAGGAGCAAGGCCTAAACCCATTTAAAGCACTACTAGCAAGTCTTGAACCTATAAAATAAAAGGTCAAGAATAAACATTACCATCTTATTTTTAGAGGAAGACATAGATAGGGTCAGTACCTCACACGACAATGCTCTAGTGATTCAAGCACGAATTGAAAATTTCAATGTTTGTAAGATACCAATAGACTATAGTAGTTCTGTGCGTATTATATCTAGGATAGGCCTTCAACCAGGTAAAGGATAAGCTTAAGACAAAACTAAAGCCTTATGACCATGAGTTGCATAGCTTCAACAATCGACTAGTTAAGGTCGAAGGCATCATTACCCTCCCATAGGAGCTTGATGATTGTGATCACATTGTCATTATGTTGGTTAATTTCCTTATGGTGAACACATGGTCACCTTACAATGTCATTTTAGGTCAACCTTAAAAGAACGCCCTAGGAATGATTGCATATATAAAGCGCCTTAGGGCAAAGTCCCTAACCCCCACAAGCATCGGGGTATGTAAGGGTAAACAACAGTTAACTCATACCTACTACTTGCAAGCATTGTCTTAGAAGGAGGTCCTTACTATGGAGATAGGATGGGAGGAAAAGTCAGTACCATGGGGGGAATCAATAGAAGAAATAGAAACTATACTACTTGGAAATAGTCTTAAACAGGCTACACAGATTGTAACATCGGTCTCCATGGATTTAAGAAAATAATTGATCAATTTCCTCCAATCTAACGTTGATGTATTAGCTTAGTTACCTTCTGACATGTTAAGCATCCCCTAGGAAATCATGATGCACCACCTTGATATAAATCTAATCACTAAGTTTGTTAAGCAAAAGAAGAGGCACTTTGGCCTAGAACAACAAATGGCAATTGAAGGGGAGGTGTAAAAATTGTTAAAGATTGATCTTATAAGGGAGAAGTTGTATCTAACTTAGATAACTAATCGTGTGTTAGTCAAAAAGTCTAATAACAAGTGGCGTATGTCTATTGATTTTATCGATCTCAATAAAACCTGCTCAAAGGACTACTTTCCCTTCCCTAAGATCAACTAATTGGTTTATTTAAACTTAGGTCATACACTCTCATGTTTTATGGATGCCTTTGCAAGCTATAATCAAATCTAGATGCATGAACCTAATTAATGCATACATCTTTTGTCACAAATTTCAGGACATATTATTATAAGGTTATGCCCTTCGTCCTCATAAATGTAAGGGTAACCTACTAGAAGCTTGTGATAAAGATGTTTAAATCATAGATTGGGCAAAATGTGGAGTATATGTGGACAGCATAATAATTAAGAATAAGGAGCTTGGAGAGCACTCGGTTAATTTAGAAGAGACCTTCCAAACACTAAGGAAGTTTAACATGAAGCTAAATCCCCATAAAGGTGTATTTAAGGCAACGTTGGGAAAGTTTCTTATTTACATAGTCACATCACATGGTATTGAGGCTAATCTTGAGAAGATTTGAGCCATATTGGACATGTAACCCTGCAACGCCCCAAAATTTAGAACGTAATAGCCTGTCACGTCTTACTATTACATAGCAATATGCTAAGGCTCTAAATTTTCATATAAATTTAACTTGTTCATCTCTACTTTACATTCATATAATATTACTTCAATAAAAGAAACAAATGACTCCCAAGTGAGTCATTCTAATCTTCATTACTTAATTTAATTACATGAAATCTCAATCCAAAATTAGAATAATGTCTATCAACCTATAACAATTAACAATATAAAAAGTTTACTAATTATCTCTATATCTTCGAATCAATAACCTAAAGTCCTACAATAGATTCATCAATTCCTCATCAATATAGTAGTAATGTTCTCTTCCATACTCATCTTGATAATGACCCACTAAATTTTCATTCTCATCATAATCAATATGTTCATCATTCTCATCTGCAACTAAAAAATAAAAAGGAATAAGCCTAAGCCCAATATATGAGTACCACACATACATGTATGTGCCACACAGCAACAATATCACATACATATAGGCAACAGTAATACTCAATACATCATATAATCAAATTACTTATAACAATTTAATCTACAATCAACACGGGGGTACTCATGACCCTTATACACATATACTATTTACATGTATATATAATCCTAATGGGAATTGCAACTGCGAGCCTCGTCTAACCAAAATCTACCTTAGATCATTTCAATACATGACTTTACTAAGAATAACGCGACATATCAATTATCGGGGTGTTCCCTAAGGACCTGCCACTATGGGTCCCTAAGCTAAGCTAAGAATAAGCAACATACACAATTAACTCCAATAATCAATTAAATTCATTAGATTACTAAGCTAACAATTACAAACAACAAACAAGATAAACATGTATCTGCAAGACTGTTCTCACTATAGTCTCTTATGTCTCTAAGAAAAGGATGTAGACCTATTTAAGTATAAAGAACTAAGCTTAGTTCTATTCTTCAATCAATTTAGATTTACTAATTGATTAGGTATATTACAAGTGTATAATTCCCGTCCTTAAGGTCTTATCATGCATCTATCTTAGATTAAAATCATGAAAATACAAAATAGAATTAAAAGTATGAGTATTCCAAGACAACATGGTTATGTGATAAGCCATGTAAAGGAACATAACTAAAGCACAATCATACTAATGGTTACTTATCTTTTTATGTGATTTCATCATTTCAGCATGCCTAAGTACATGAATGTGTCTCCGACTATGTACCTTTCTATAGATCTTTGCAATTTGACATGCCCAAATACACGGGTGTGTCCTTTGTCCATGTACCCTTCTATACACAATCATGTTTCTACATAGGCAGGTATACGGGTATGTATCTGATCGCGTACAACATTGCTCATCATGAACTCTTAGTCCTTTTCTCTAGTTTTGTTCCCAAACCTAATTGATCAATGTATCTACTAATTCTAATGCATAATTTGGGTCTTGTATACTTAATTGAAAATTGTGATCAAAATCCTCCAAGTGTTTGATCCTACATTCATTCCAACGGGTCCTTTATTCCGATCTCTATTAGCATATCACGAATTAATTCATATTCATGTGTCCATTATCATAATAAAACCTTTTGATGATTACAATCCTTACTTGTTAAAAAGGGGTCGATCTCGTTGTGATCCTTTAGGTCACCTGAAGGTCTCTAAAGTGTTTCTTAGGTTGTAACTGTGTAAATGAAGGAAAAAGAGGGAAACACTAGGTTAAATAGGTGTATATATCCTAAATAAGAAAAGACCTAATTGCCCCTGCCTTTTTATCTTATTCATATATTTACCCTTAATCTTAGTTTATATTAATTATTTAATAATTATAAATATATATATATATATATCGTGTATTTACATTCTCCCCTCATAAAAACTTTCCTCCTTGAAAGTTACCTAGGATTGGAAAGAGTTCTAGATAATTTCTTCTCATATCTTTTTCTAATTCCCATCTCACTTTTCATTTTGTTTAATTGCTATACTGCACTTTGATGTAGGGAATTACCCTCCTTCTTAATACTTTTTCCTTAGTGTCAACTATTCTTATAGGTTTTTCAAAGGATGATTGATTTGGCTATACCCTCAAAGGTTTTGATGCCACTATTTAGTCTAGGTTTGTTATAAATTTCTTTAACATAGATACATGAAATACATCATGTATCTTAGCCAGACTTGGTGGTAGAGCTAACTCATAAGCAAAAGTACCAACTTTTGCTAGAATATCAAATGGACCTACATATCATGGATTTAGTTTTCCTCTCGAGCCAAATTTGATTAGCCCTTTAGTTGGAGATATCTTTAACAAAACCTTATCCCTAACTTGAAATTTCAAGAGGGGTTACCTTTTATCAACATAACTTTTCTAGTGACTTTAGGTTGATAGTAACCGCTATCTTATCACCCTTACCTTATCTATTGCTTCTTGCATTATCTTTGCCCCCATTATTTGTCTTTCTCCAACTTCATCCTAGCATAAGGGAGATCTATATTTCCTATTATACACTGCTTCATATGGAGCCATCTAAATAGTAGCTTTATAACTATTATTATATGCGAATTCCACTAAGGGTAGATAATCACTCCAATTACCTCCATGATCTAAAGCACATGCTCTAGTATTTAAATGGTTCTCTCAAATTGCCTATCTGTCTAAGGATGGACAATAATACTAAATTGTAATTTAGTACCCAAAGCTTGATGTTGATTTTTCCATAACTTACTCATAAACTAAGTATCCATGTTAGAAGTAATAGTGGTTGGTACACCATCTAATCTGACAATCTCCTTGATGTACAGTTGTATAAGCTTCTCTAATCTATAGTTTATCTTAATTGATAGGAAGTAGGTGGACTTGGTCAATCTGTCTACAATCACCTAGATTGTATCATATTTCTCCTTAA